>UESW01004027.1:588220-692078 GCA_900491605.1 Calamus simplicifolius
GAAGAGACCCCCAGGGTAATGGAGTAGACGGAGGGGGTGCCATCGGCCCCCGATGCTACACCATTGGCTTCAGAGTTTGCCGAAGCCGTCGAGGATGAAGCCGTCGCTACCTCCTTCAAAACCATCCTCGAGCGTGAAGGGCATTGGGCAAAGCGGACAATGGCACAGATGTGCGTGCCCGAGCTCCAGAAAGCTCTCCAAGAGCAGAGTACCTCCTCCTTCTTTCGGGAGGCTTTTGTAGCTCATCTTTGGGTGAGTATTCAAAATCTCAAAACTTTAACTCTTTCTTTTTATTTATAACCTCACCCTGACAGTGACTTTTCATGTAGGCGGTAAATTTCTTGGCTACCCTGAAGAGTGCCCTTTCCTAGGCCAAAGCCGCTCTTGGCCAATCACAGGAAGAAGCCCACCAGGCCCATGCCTGAGCAAAGGAGGCTGAGAAAGCTTTGGAAGCCACCCTAGCCGAGAGGGCCAAAGGAGAGGCCCAGGTGAAGAGGGCCGAGAAGGCTTTAGAGGTGGCCCGAACCGAGGGCCAGGCCCAAGCAGAAAGGGTCGAGAAGGCTTTGGAGGCGGCACGAGCCACCGAAGAAAATAATAGGCAAGTGAAGATGGAGCTGTTGGTGTGTCAAAGCAGCCTGGAGTCTGCCAACACGCTAAGAGGTGCAGCTGAGGAGCGGGCAGAAAATGCCGAGGAGATAGCCCGTCGCTTCGAAGCACAAGTGGCCGAAATGAAGGCGGTGGTTGCAGTGGCAGAGACTAGGGCTGCTGAGGCAGTAGAAACTTTCGACAATCTGCCAGCTTTGGCGAAGAGCTGGCCAAGGCGAAAAGAGTTCACAACCTTGAAGATCTGAACAACTTGGATCTAGATGAGGCTACGGAGGAAAGGCCACTAGAGAATCATTCCCCTGACAATAGCCCAACATCAGCCGAGCCATGAACACTTGTATCTCTTTGCTTTTTAATTTCATTGTACCAAAGTCCGACCAGAATCGGCAATTCTGTAAACCCTTTTTACCATTAATGAAAATACTTTGATAATCTTCATGCTAGTGTTGTTATTTGGTTTCCGTCGTGGACGACACGAGTTCACTCTAGAGAATAAGCCGATACGAGTTCATTCTAGAGAATAAGCCGATACGAGTTTATTCTAGAGAATAAGTCAAGGCCAAGAACATAGGCAATCGTAGCCGATGTCTTGGAAATCGAGACCGACGCTAGTGACTTCTTAATGGTAGAGCGTTGACCCGGTATCACACTTCATGCCGATATGAAAGCTGGGTCGAGTGCCGATGAAGTTTGAGTGCCGACATGAAGTCAAGTTTGAGTGCTGATAAAGTCAAAGTTTGAGTGCCGTAGTGAAGTCAAAGTTTAAGTGCCGTCATGAAGTCAAAGTTTAGGTGCTGACATGATCGGGCTTGAATACCGACGCGGAGCCGGGCTTGAGTGCCAACACGGAGCCTGGCTTGTGTGTCGACATGGAGTCGGGCTTGAATGCCGATGCGGAGCCGGGCTTAAGTACCGATGTGGAGCCGGGCTTTGAGTGCCGATGTGAAGTCGGGCTTAAGTGCCGACATGGAGCCGAGCTTTGAGTACCGACGTGGAGCCAGGCTTTGAGTGTCGACGTGGAGTCGAGCTTGAATGCCGACATGGAGCCGGACTTTGGTACCGACGTGAAGCCGAGCTTGAGTGCCAATGTGGAGTCGGGCTTAGAGTGCCGATGCAGAGCCGGGCTTAAAGTTAAAGCAAGGTTGCTCAAGAATGTTTTCATTAGTAAATAGAGGTAAATGCCATTCAAATGTAAATTGGAATATTTAAATCTATGGTGTCTGTGCACTTTACTGGTAATACCGACGAAGGTTGTCCACGTTCCAGGTGCAAGGGAGCAGCTTCTCGTCTAGTTTCTCGATCTGGTAGGCTCCGCAATGAAGTGCATCGGTGACCCGATAAGGTCCTTCCCAATTAGGCGCCAGCTTTCTTCCCTCCGTAGGTTTGGAGACTTTGGCTCGTTTGAGGACCAGGTCTCCGGGGAGGAATGTTCTGGAGCAAACTTGAGCATTGTAGTACTTTGCAATCCTTTGTCGGTAGGAAGCCATTTTGAGTCACGCTTGGTCACGGACTTCTTCAACGAGGTCAAGGTTGGCTCTCAACTTGCTGGGATTGTCCCCCACATCATACGATTGTATCCTGGGACTAGGGATGCCAATCTCTATTGGAATAACTGCCTTCGACCCGAACACAAGCTGAAAGGAGTTTCTCCCTTGGGGTTCGTGGCGTCGTGTGATACGCCCACAGCACGTTCGGAAGCTCCTCTACCCATCTTCCTTTAAAGTCATCTAAGCGCGTTCTGAGTCCTTGGAGGATTGTTCGATTCATCACTTTGGCTGCTCCATTCAATTGTGGATGACCGACAAAGGTAAACCTCTGACATATGCCCAGTTCGGTATAGAACTCTCTGAAGGGAGCGTTGTCGAACTGTCGACCATTGTCAGTAACAAGGGTGTGGGGTAGCCCGAACTGATAAATAATAGACTTCTAAAAGAAGTTCTTTACCTTGGCTTCGGTGATTTTGATGAGTGCTTCAGCCTCTACCAACTTAGTGAAATGGTCGATGGCAACAAGCAGAAACTTTCGTTGACCAGAGGATGGAGGGAATGGTCCCAAAATGTCCATCCCCCACTGGGCAAAAGGCCATGGGACCGATAAGGGGCTCAACTGAGAGGTTGGCAGCCATTGAATGTTGGTATGTCGCTGGTAGCTATCGTACTTCCGGACCAACTCGGCCACGTCTTCCCGCATGGTAGGCCAGTAGTAGCCTTGACATAGGGCCTTATGTGACAACGCTCTGCCCCCCAAGTAGCTTCTGCAAATACCCTCATGGATCTCACAGAGGATGTAGTCAGTGTCTACAGGACCGATACATTTGAGAAGAGGATGTGAGAAAGATCTTCGATATAATTGTCCGTCGAGCACCAAGAACTTGGATGCTCGCCACCTAAATAGCTTGGCTTTAGCGGGATCGACTGGGAGGACACCGTTGGTCAAGTACAGGACATAGGCATCCATCCAAGAAGAATCTTGGTTAATTGGTAGGGATTCTTCCACTACATCAATGCTTGGGGCTTCCAGATGCTCCACATAGGTTCTCCCAGCTTGAGTGCCCACTTCGCCAGTCAGTCGGAGGTGTCAGGACGAGAGAGAATTGCCTTGAGTGGCTGATCTGTGACCACCACAATCGGGTAAGCTTGGAAATAGGGCTTCAAGCGATGGGCGAAGATGATCAGGGCAAAGATAATCTTCTCGATTCTGGAATATCTAGTCTTTGCGTCATGAAGCACCTTACTGATGTAGTAAACTAGCTTTTGTATCCCATCGACATCCATGCAAACAAGCACGGAGCTGACAGCCTTGAGGGAGGCCGCAAGGTACAGAAAGAGCTCCTCCCCGCTCCTTGGCTTGGACAGCAATGGCGGGGTGGATAAGAACTCCTTTAACTCCTCGAAGGCTTTCCGGCACTTCTTCATCCATTCGAAGCCGTTGACTTTGCATAGTGCCTTAAAGAAAGACAGACACTTCTCCGCAGACTTGGACAAGAAATGGCTCAGGGCCGCCACCCTTCCAATCAAATGCTGCACGTTCTTCTTGTTAACCAGGGACCTCATGTCCAAGATGGCTCGGATCTTATTAGGGTTTGCCTCGATCCCACACTACATCACCATGAAACCCAAGAATTTGCCCACTGTGACCCCGAAGGCGCACTTGTGAGGGTTCAACCTCATCTAGTACCGACGAAGATTGTCGAAGGTCTCCGCAAGGTCGGCAACATGATCGGTGGTATGGATACTCTTGGTCAGCATGTCGTCCACGTACACCTCCATGTTGCACCCGATTTGGTTTTCAAAGACTTTATTCATCAACCTCTGATAGGTGGCTTCCACGTTCTTCTACCCGAACGTCATCACCTTATAGTAGTATATCCCCTTCTCGGTCACGAATGAGGTGGCTTCCTCATCCGTCGGATACATCTTGATCTTGTTGTATCCCGAGAAGGCATCCATAAAGTTGAGGGTCTCGTGACCGAATGTAGCATCCACCAGCTGGTCAATCCGAGGCAGCGAAAAGCTATCCTTGGGGCATGCCTTGTTGAGGTCAGTAAAATCTACGCACATCCTTCAGCTCCCACTAGCCTTACGGACCATCACGACGTTGGCTAGCCAGTCGGGGTAGTGGACCTCTCGGATGTGACCAACAGCCACCAGCTTGCGAACCTCCTCATCAATGGCCTTCTGCCAGTCAGGGGCAAAGCTCCTCTTCTTCTGTCGGACAGGCTGGCACCCCGGTTTGATATTGAGTTGATGGGTAATTACCTCTTTGGGGACATCCGGCATGTCGGACGATGACCATGCAAAGATGTCGATGTTAGCCCGCAGGAAAGCAAGGAGCCGATCACGCGCCTCCTCCGGAAGTAGAGCTCCAATCTGGATGGTCCTCGTCGGGTCCTCCCCCAGCGGGAAGGTTAGCAAGTGCTCGGCCGGCTCCCCTCTCCTCTCCAAGTCTTGGGGGTCGAGTAGTTCGGACACTAGCGCAGACACAACCCCCTGTGGGCTGGGGGCCATATGATAGCAAAGTGGTAGTGGGTTCTACTCCCCCTCATCTTCCCAACTCCTTTGTGGGTGGAAACCCTTATGAGCAGTCTTTTGATGGAGATGACAGCATCCAGAAGGTTCAGACCGGGTCTCCCAAGAATGGCGTTATAGGCCAATGGGACCCTGACCACCAGAAAGTTCATGAAAACCATGCTCTGACATGGTGAAGTTTTGGCTGTGACAGGCAGGGTGATCTCCCCCTCGACCCTTATAAAATCTTCAGTAAAACCCATTAAGGGTGTGGTGACAAACCGAAGGGAACTATGAGACAAGTTCATCCGAACAAATGCGTCGTAACTCAAAACATCAACTGAGCTCCCACTATCAACTAAAATTCTCTTTACAGGGTGCTTTGCTATCGTCATAGATACGATGACGCTGTCATCACTTTTGTTAACGATCCCCTCTAGATCCCTTTTAGATAAGAGAATTACAGAATCTAGCCCCTCTTCGCGTGGCCTTTTAGAAGCGCTGCTTGCCCCCCAGGAGATCATGGCCATCGTCTTCTCCATCGGAGCGTTATCCATGCCGATCTGGGGTGTAGAAGGTGCTGATGGGCCTGGGGCAGTAGGGTTCCCTCTCCGGATGAACTTACCCAGGTGGCCCTGCTGAACGAGTTCTTTAATAGCTTTCTTTAGCAGACGACAATCTTCTGTATCGTGGCCATAGTCCTGATGATAGCGGCAGTAAAGCTCTTTGCTGCGGGGGACCCCTGGCCTTATGGGAGGCGGACGTCGAAGATAGGGCTTGCCCTGAATTTCCAACAGGATGTGGGATATTGGGGCGAGAAGTGGGGTGAAGTGTTCTTTGGGAACTAGAGCCTGGGGTTGGTTATCTGGACGACGAGATGGCTCAGATTTTCTTGACCATGCCCCAGCAAGTTCTGGAGGTACTGGCTTCTTATCGAACCCCTTGTCGACCTCTCTCCTAGAGAAGTCTATTTCGTTGGTGCAGATATACTTCTGCGCTCGGCTCAGCAAATCGGCATAAGAGCTCGGAGGCTTCTTGTCTAGGGAATAGGCAAAGCGGGAGGGGCGGAGTCCCCGTTTCAGGGCCAGAGTGGCCATATAGTCCTTAAGATTGTAGACCTCGAGCGCAGCCTCCTTGAACCGAGCCACGAGGTCCTTCAAGGTTTCACCATTCCTCTGCTAGACGACAAACAGGCTATCTGCCATCCTAGGGATCTTCCGGCATGCATCAAAGTGGGCCAAGAAATATTGCTCAAGCTGCATGAAAGAGTTGATACTACGTGGTGGAAAATGAGAATACCATGCACGTGCAGCCTTCCGGAGTGTGGTTGGAAAGGCAACACAAAGGAGAGAATCTGTTGCCCCCTAGACCTGCATGAGGACCTTGTAGCTTTCTAGGTGATCCAGGGGGTCTGTAGTGCCATCGTATGAGTCCAATTGGGGAAGACGGAATAGGGGTGGGACCGGCTCCTCCATAATATGGCAAGACAATGGGGACAGTGGTCGTAGTCCGCCCCGTGGGAGTTGGTAATTCTACGGCTGAGCTCCTCCAGCCACTGATGGTACTCGTCTAATCATCGCTCGGCCCGGTGAGCGATCCATCTGTCAGAATCCCCTTTCGAAGATTCAAAGGACGAATGGGGAGAAGGTCGCCGGTGCAAGGAATGCACCTGCTTGGGTTCCTTCCCACTATGCATCTTGGGAAAGCGATCAGAGTGATGGGAAGGAGACCGTTGCCGCTTGGAGGTTTCCCAGCGATGAGATTTCAGGGATGCATGGTGGAAGGCCTCCGGAGGGATCCTGCCACGATGAGACTGGCTGGCTTAATGACCCTCCGCGTAAGGCGAAGAGAGTTGAGGCAGCAATGCGTAGTGGCGGAGCACTGTTCCTGTAGCCCCTGCACCATCGCCATCGGGTCTTGAACTTGCTGGGTCAGGGTATCAAGCCGATCAGCTTGGCTAAATTACGGTTGTACGGGGGGTGGAACAGGGAGGTCAGCCTCCGGTTGCTCAGCCCGCGGGAGGCATCCCCTAGCCTGACTGGTGGAGGCCTCTTGCGCACGTGTAACCACCATCTTCTTCCTTGCAGGTTGTGGGGTCGCAGATATGTTGAAATAAATGTCTGTGCTATGGCCCCCCTACCTGATGCATCAATCTGTTGCTGTCAAATCACTTCTCAAGAGCATCGAGCGAGAAAGGAGTTTTATAGGTCTTCCAGAAGATGACAAGACTGTCTCCTTTAGCCGGAAACCTGCAACAAAAGTCTCAGGCTAGTGGTTCTGGCTGGGACCCTCCGATGCTCAAGTTAGTAGTTTGGAGAACAGTAGTAGATATGAGATAGTAGGAGTCGAGTTCCCTTCCTTGCTGTAAGTCAGGGCTTTTATACCTGTTCGGATGTCCCTCTTACCCTTCGTAGATAACCGTCAAATCACATCTTCCGTCAAGATCGGCTCCGTAGACGGTAGGTGGGCATATAGCCGCTAAACGCACACCGTAAATATCGGCAATTGCCCATAGTATATTGGTAACTGCCCGTAATCTTGGCAAAGAGTGGGTTAGCGGGCCACATGGCCGTCTTAAGCGCTTCAGATCAATGGGTACAATATTCGAAGTTGGTTTCACAATCGAAACAATGGGCTGAGATCATGCAAGGCAAGACTCGAGGCCGAAGCGATACTCGAGGCCGAGGCTGAAGACATGTCGAGGCCGAGGCGGGGATTGAGGCCGAAGTTGAAGACATGCCGAGGCCAAGGTGAAGTTTGAGACCAAAACCGAGGTCGAGGCCAAAGTCGAGGCCGATGCCGAGGCCGAGGTGAAGTTTGAGACCGAGACCAAGGCTGAAGCCGACGCCGAGGTCGAGGCCAGGACTAGCTACCAAATTATTACTTGGCTATGGGAACCGTGCAGACCGTTACTTCGTCTAGGGGCATGATCAGCCACATCAGATAAATTAAATAGTATTTAAATATTATTATTTAAGTATGGAAACAAGAGAAGAACTGAAGTTGTCTTACCTATCAAAATTACAAAAAATATTCCCATCATTGTAACGCAAAGAATTTTATTCCATTTGAATTTTGTATTTTTATTAAAAGAAACCGCTCACCCTTATTTATGAAAAAAATTCATCTATTTCTTTATATATATATATATATACTTTTTTGAAATATAGAAATATTTTTATATAACAAATGTATTGTTTATTTATTCTTATTTGTCCAATGATATACCCACCCATAAATATGACATTCCATGTGTCCCATATATCGCTATTATTGGATTAAAGAGTCATTATAGCATGATATGGCCTATGGGGAAGTATAAAGAGTCATTATTATGATTATTATTATTATGTTAACTTTTAAGTAGTAGAGCCCAATAAGTAATGCTTCACTAAGTGTCTGTTGAGGACAAAGTTTTAATGTGGCCACATTTAATTACCTTCGTTGCTGCTGAGGAGACGTAACAGCACCATCGATGATCGTAGCTTTAATTTATGAATAAAGCGTAAAGATGATGATCAAATATCCAGCATTGTTATAGTTCATGAAAGGTTTAATATGAATCAGAGTTAAAGGTCTGAACTCTGCAACAACGAAGGTATTTAAAGGTCTGAATGTTAATCCTCACTCTTATTTTTTTGCCTTCTTCTCTACGTTTTAAAAAAAAAAAAAAAAAAAATACTATTTTGCTTTGCCAAAAAATGATCAGGAGAGTCACCGAAACCCTTCATAAATTCCATGAGGAAATTGTTAAAGATCTGAACTCGATTAGGATGCTAAAGAAATCTAAAAGTTTGAACTCTGATTTTTTTACGTATTTTTACTATTTTTTTTCTCACCTGCGAATTTGTCTTGGATAAGAGGAGAGAGAATCTATTGAAGGGTTGACGAGGTGCATATGAAACGAGAACAATCAACAATGTTTTCATGGATAAAATATAAAATTAAAAAAAATTCATTTCAAAAGCTTATTTAAAGGATTGCTACAGTGAATGCCACTAAATATCTTTTGATTTGCGGGTAAAAAATTTTCTTTCAGATTTATCTTTTCATATTTCATGTAATATTAAGTTGATATTTAGATCATCTGTTAAAAAAAAAAAAAAGAACTTGCTACTCTCCCATTGATGAAAAAACAAAACAAAAACAAAAACATTATTTCTATTTAAAAAAATATACATATTAAAGTATGAAGGACGACATCTCTTGGGTAAGGCATTGGTTTAACATTGGTTTGCTTTGAATTCATTTCAATCCGGAGTTTATCTAAATATATTGTTGCATTTATATTTTTAGTTGCAAATATCAAGCATTTATTTATTTATTTTTAGTTCATCAGTCTGCTTAATTTTATGGTCGATCTTCTATGTGAAAATAGCTACATTGTTATTGGGTAAGGATGCATTTAATAAAATATGACCGAAGAGCTGCTTTATGTTAAACTCGTAAAAATAGCTTAGACAATCATTATAAAAAAGATTTGAATCTCAATCTTTAGCTTAATATAAAATTAAGCTTCATCTGACTTGCTTTGTTTATCTTGCTTTTAAGTTTTTAAATAAAAAATATTATAATATAAGACAAATCAAAATTTTTTAATTTTTTAAATTTTTTAATTTTTTTAAGAGACGGCATTGAGTTCAGTCCTTCTTCTAAAAGACCACAAAGCCGGCAACCGGTCTGGTGCATCTCGGGTCCATCGAGCAAATCGGTTACCGCGGTCCGCTTTAGAGGCGGTGGGTCGATAGCACCAATCACCTGTCCCCCGAGAACTCTATTTGCTTCCCCCTCTGGACTCGCGGTGACCAACCAAAGAGGCCAGAAGGGGTACCATGAAGGCAGCGCCGAGCGACGGTGGAGCCGGCGGCGAGGCCGGCCCCAGCTCCCGACCAGCGGCGCCGGTGGCGGAGAGGCGGTTCCCTGCGGCGGCGCCGCCGGAGGTCATGAGAGCCGCGGAGAAGGACGATCATTACGCCGCCTATGTCCATGACGCCTGCCGCGACGCCATCCGACACCTTTTCGGTCAGCTAGTTCTACAAGAAACTTTTCAATTTTACGTCCTTTTTCCAAAATTTACGAGTTGTTTGGTTGGTTTCTTATATAGGTACCAGGATTGCTGTTGCTTACCAGAGCGAGGTTAGTTCCCTTAAATTTACCCTATTTTGTTTTTTGTTTTTAAATTACAAACTGGATTAGATAATTTCAGTAATTAATTGATATAAGAGGTGAAGGCAAAAGAAATATTGGATCGAGTAAACGCTGCAAAATTCATTCGAGAAACATTTGAAAGATTTTTTTTTTTTTTAGTTGTGTTTCTGTTTTCTTTTTATTGGATAAGTTTGGATCAATTATATTGGCAAGAAGGAGTTTTTTTTTTCTTTTTTTTTTTTTTAAAAAAAGGCTCGGACCATTCAATTTTGATTTAAACCATTTCGAAGGGTTAGGATTCCCCCCCTCTTTTGACTCTCTCTAAGCAGTTAAGTTGCTGAAAAGAGCTCCATTCTGAGTTTAAGTTCTTGAATTTAAACAAGAAAAAATGTTTTCTTAGCCAAGTGTTATATGCTGCTAATGATCTGGAAATAATATTTGAAAAGCTTTATCAGAATTGTTTTTTAGGAGCTGCCAAAGCTAGTTGGGACCTACAGGAGTAGGTGCATTGTCACGCATGCCTGTGTTGCCAGCTCTTCTAGAGCTTTGACAGGATGATGAGGAGGCTGCGTGGGTTTATCATCTTATTTGATGTTAACATACTCTATGTGGTATTTTGATTGCTGCTTGTTCCAAGAGATTGATCAGGAGCTGGTGTCCTAATTAACAGCTAGTTTCAGTTCGTCTGCTGTCTGCTAGCTGCAGTGATGGCAATCAGCAACCTCCATCCTCATTGTCCAAGTTGCACACTTAGAAATTTCTGAGTGCTAATAGTGGCCGTCTTACTTAAGTTAGCACCGGCCTTCTCACTTTGGGCTTGCTGTCTTAATGCTATTGAGCTTATGTGCATCACTTGGTATAGGTTAGCTGGCTAGCTTTGATCAAGCGTAGAGCCCATGTCACATTTACACAGGTTTGCTTGTGTGTTGAATTCTCTTGCTCAGTGTTGTTGACATTAGGCTTAGATTGCCTTTTCATCACCACCCTGACAGCTGAATGGAGTTTCTTGTACTTGTCTGATGCTTCTCTAATGACTTTTCAGCTATCCATTTTGAGGTTTCATGATTGCACACAAGGGGTCATTTCCTCTTGATATCAATTCTTTATTCTTTGTTGAACATCTTGACACATCAATGAAAGGTATAATATAGAGCTATGCTATCCTAGGGGTGTCATGAGATAACCAAGCTCTGCAACACTGTAGTTCTTGTTTGTTCCACCTGCCTGTTACTAAATAGAGTTTCAAAAAGTCTCAGAATTCTTTAGAGTGCTCTAGCAGCTTTTGATCTTTCTTGGCCTTTGCAGTGTCTTCA
This sequence comes from Calamus simplicifolius, assembly GCA_900491605.1. Classification (NCBI taxonomy): domain Eukaryota; kingdom Viridiplantae; phylum Streptophyta; class Magnoliopsida; order Arecales; family Arecaceae; genus Calamus; species Calamus simplicifolius. The sequence continues at coordinate 599,295 of UESW01004027.1, forward strand.
TCTCTCTTATACCTTACATAAAGCTTCATGTCTTTTAGTTGCATTTATGCATGCCATGCACTCATTCAAGTAGTAAAACTCGAAAAGTTATTGAGTTGCTTTAAAGCCCTTAATACGGCAACATGTCTAGCTAACTTGTGATTAAAGAAAAGTGTCCCCAGATTTTAGTACCTATGACTTTGCCTTTTTGGACTGGCCTGGTGCCTACATATGTAAACTTCTTTCAACCAATGAAAGTTAATCTCTTGAAATTTGTAGTTTTTTTGTGCTGATTATGATATTTTCTTTATTTCTCATTGCTTTTCCCAGTTTTGTCACTCTCCTTTTCCCCCTAACATTCTTATTTTTTGTTTTAATCCTTGTACATGATGCTAATATTAGTCTTTGCTTAATGTATTGCAGATAAAGCTTTTAGGACAGACACTTTATTATCTACTTACAACAGGTTCAGGGCAGCAAACTCTAGGAGAAGAATATTGTGATATATCTCAGGTTTATAACCCTCTCCCTGTCATTAATAATCATTATGCCCTTTTCTTAACCTATATAATATCAAGGAAATTGGATGAATCACTTCTAGTTCTAATTCCACTTGGTTGATTATAAAATTTAAAGATGAGATTCTTTGAGTTCAATTATATAATTAGTCTACTTTTTTCCCTTTTAGCTGTATCATTCATTATAAAAGGATCTCTCTAAACTTGAAGGCTTTGGTGTGTTTGTCTGTTTGTTTCTAGTAATCTGCTAATTTCATAATTAACTAGGCTTACCTTTATTAGATAATTGCAAGGGTAACTGGACTCTGCCAACTTGATGGTGTGGGAGCAGATATTCTTGTCTAGAGTTCTTCTACTTTGAGTATGGCTAAGGTTCTTTATGTCTTGGATTAGAGGAAAAAAAGTTATTAGAATCATTTTCTAGAATTTTATGGTTCAAAGGTTTCAACCAAAGCCATTTTTTAAAATTTAATTTCAGCTTGGACTAAGATGTGTAAAAAGTTCTAGACATTGTTGCATTTTCCTTTTAAGTATATGAATGGCAAGCCACAGGTGGTTGTCAATTCATCAAAGTGACACATATTGATGGAGTTTGATTGAGTAACTGCATAGGATTATGAGCTACTTTTTTTGAGGAAAAAAAAAAAAACTTTATCATTGTGGTTTTTTTAGGTGGTTTGGTTTCTTTTTCTTCAAGCATTTGGTTTTACTTGTTTTAAGGGTTACAACTCTGTCATGTTTACTGGTCAGACTTCATTATTTAGTAAGTGTTGCTGAAATTATGTTCTCAGTTTCATCAAAGCATTACTAGAAGAATGGTGCAATTCTGACTCTTGTACAGGAAGGGAGATGCAAAACCTTTATTTGATTTTTCTGTCATTTTAGTATTCTAAGTCAGAGAAAAATATTGTTCCATGCTTGGGAAGGAATTTTCTTGGGTTATCAAGATGAACAGATTAGTGTCGTATCAAAGTGTCTAAATTTAAGATTGGATTGCAATAATCCATGATAGTAGTTCCTCATATCTGGAAAACCCTTTTACATTCATCTCTTGAATTTTTTGAAATTATCTTTGATGACTGGAAATGCTTCCAGTCCTTTGTGCAGAAAAAAACATCAATCTTTAAGGCCATGAAGGTGTACAATAAAATGGATATCATTAAGAGATTCCAAAGCTTATTTTAAATTTTCTTCTGATTCTTGTTTGATTATAATTAGGGTTGTTTAGGTACTGGATCACACTTCAAGTGTATGTAAAGGGTTTGGATAGTTTAAGACAAATTTTAGGTTTAATTTGCTTTTTGGTTTTAGTTGTACCTAGATTGTAAAAATTTATTCTTGTACTTTATTTTATACAGATACCAGGCAGAGCTTATCACAATATTGTAGAAATGCTTACCATTTGCTTAACACAAAAGTTGGTGCTGAAAAAATATCAGCTGTCGCTTTAATAAAAAGATCCCTCCATGGGTTTTGTTTTTCATGGAATTTATATTCTGAAATAATTGGGTCATTCAGGTTGCAAGTTCTTATGGGCTTCCACCAACACCTGCAAGACGTGCCCTTTTCATTGTATACCATACCACAATTCCTTATCTTGCAGAAAGAATCAGGTTTGCTGTTCTCCTGTTACATGGTTTTAAGTATCCATTGTACATTAATATGACAAGTATGGTGTCCTTGATGCTGTTAAGTTTTCTGGCAAATGTGTCTTCCACTAATGCATTACTAGTTAGCAGTTCAAGGATGACTGCCCGTGGTATCATCCTTGCTGACTCTCAGTTTGAGGAGCTGTATGGAAGTGACCATCCGAGGAGGAGTCAGCTCGAATCTTCTGATGCTGCTGATAACTCAACTTCAACAAATGTACCTATATCTTCTCTGTCAAAGTTCAAAGAGAGGCTTCATGGTTTGTGGTTGCAGGCAGTTCAGAAATGGCCTTTGGTATTCGAATTTTTCCTCTGAATATTCCGCTGATATTCATATGCTATTTGCATCTGTAGGGCAGAGTCCACTTGGTTTTCCATTAGATGAAATTTTGTTTTTTAAATTTATTTGTGTGGTTTTCTATTTCTGTTTAGCTATAGCTGCAGATTCACTTGAGTATTCTACCATAATCCTGTTTCTCTTGCTTTGATGTTATCCAGGTTCTTCCATATGCTCGTGAGATTTTACAGCTGGCTCTCCGCACCAACCTTATGTTCTTTTACTTTGAAGGTGGTATACAATTGCTCTGCCTAATTAAATTCAGTTGTTGCAAGCATAAAGTTCTTAAAAAAAAAAAAAAAAAAACAGGCTTTTGAAGAATGGTTTAACTGATTTTAAGTCTGCTTTCTGCTCTTATCCTATGTTTATGTAAAACTATTTTCATGTGGTTGATTATAGAAGTGCATTGCAGGTTTATATTATCATATATCAAAACGTGCAGCGGGCATCCGTTATGTATTTATTGGAAAGCCTTTAAATCAAAGGCCGAGGTATGAAGACATAATTCTCTGAATCATATCCACAGTTGTATAAGTAACAATGGCAATCCTGAATGTTTGTGAGCTTAAGAGACTAGTTGGCATTTGTTCGGCATAGCAAGCCCTTGTTTGATTTTTGATGGATATGTGGTAAAACTTTAAAAAGATAGAATTAAAAATAAATATATAAGAGAAATGATAGGAATAGCTCCAATTGAAGATAAAATGAGAGAAAATTGATTATGATGGTTTGGGCATATACAACGTAGACCTTTAGATGCTTCAGTTAGAAAAAATGATCTTCTAATAATTCATGGTAAGGATAGAGGTAGAGATAGACCTAAACTAACATGGATAGGAATAATTAAAAAAGATATAACTATTTATAATTTGAATGTCTACTTGGTTCTAAATAGAGCAAAGTGGAGGAAGCAGATTCATATAGCCGACCCCATGTAGCTGGAAAAAGGCTTAGATGAGTTGAGTTGAGTTTATCTATTATATCTAGTTTAAAATGGGCATATCCTTTCTTTTCCTTGTGAATTTCCTTGTAACATATACTTGGACTTTTTTAAACAAATGCCACTGGTTAAGTTGCATATATCACATTATTTTCTCACGTGCCTCTGCAGATACCAAATTTTAGGTGTGTTCCTTTTGATCCAGCTTTGTATACTTGGTGCTGAAGGACTGCGCAGAAGTAATTTATCTTCAATAACTAGTTCTGTTCATCAAACGTTACCTGGAAGTCACCCATCTTCTACAGGTTAGACAGTGGTCGATCCTATTTGAAACACTTTGCCCAAATGTCTTACTTTGTGAGTAAAAAAATTGAAAGGGGAATCAGCCTGGTGTATTAAGCATTTACATCTAGAAGATAATGCAACATGATGCCTGAAGAATGTGGTTTCATTGGTGCATCAAGGGATAGATAATGTACTTAGTGCCAAAAATGGCAAGTACTGGATAGAATGGGGTCATGTGGATCTGAATATTGCTTAAGATAACAGCATTTAATTCATATTATCTGACAGAAATATGGAGAGAGATTTAGGGGCCTATAAAGCATGATAGATTAGCAACAGCTGAAAATTTTGTAGGGCCAAGGGCTCAAACTTGAATAGTTTGTTTTTCTGCTATAGTGAAGTGAGCATATCATTAGTTTGGGTGCACTCGTGGCTTCTGTTAAACTTTCTTCTTCTTTTTTTTTTTTTTTTTCCTGTGAGAAATCTATGATTTTTTAAAGAAAATATTGCATGCTCAATGACTGCTTATTCTTCTTCAAAACTATTCAGCACTTATTTCTCCTGTAATTAACGCTCCATTCTTCATGCTTTGTGTGACACCAAAAGCTTAGTATTGTTTTGAGTGTTGTTGAAGAATGCTAAAACTATGAATAAATAGAATAAATTAGCAAGCAGGAAGTTGAAGCTCATACTCATTTGCCCTGTTGATTTTATGTGATAGCTTATTGCTGCCTCTCTTCTCCATACTCATGGTCTGCAGGTCGAGGCTTGCTTGTTCTAAATGAAGATGGCATCCCAATTACTGATTATAGCCCTAATCAAGGCGGTTGGGCCTCTGATTCATTGGCTGCAGCAGAGGTACCAGCCAACTTTATTGCATTTTTTTTTTGTGCTTTTCTTTTTGGTAGCCGTTTCATGCAGGCCAGAACTCAGAATAAAGAAAATTCATGCTTTGAGCTGTAAACCAAAGGATCGTCCACATATTTTTTGACTTGTAGATTAGCTCTTCTATATGCTAAGAAAAGTTTGTGCAATAAGTTTTCTTTTCAGCATAATTTGTGCATCTGATGGTTCAAAGGACATAAAATAGAAGACGGTCGATGGGTATTAATGCCTTCGTTTTCTGGTTTCAGTCCCAAGGTTCAGGTGGCATGAGCAAATGTACCCTCTGTCTCAGTACTCGCCAGCATCCTACAGCCACACCGTGCGGCCATGTCTTCTGCTGGTATTGCCCACTATGCCTAAAGATAATTAATCTGAGACACAATGGCACATCTTTTATATATTTTCTTAGTTACTAGTTATAGACATTAATTACAATATTGTCTATACATTTCTGTTCTGTAGAGATAATATACACATCCTTTTAGTTGATTAGCGCTTTCATGGGCTTGCATGATCATCATCTACTCACCCAACTTTACAATCAGAAAGGCATATATTTATATGTATAATTTATCAAGAATTACTTTGTATGTAGATCACTTCATCTGGTGCAACCATAAGATCCTATTTTCAGATGTTAGCTATACCACTAGGGTGATCATGCTTAAGTATTTCAATCCATGTCAGATGCTTGGTACTTTGTATGTTCATTGATTTGCATTTTATGATCCACCTGCAGGAACTGCATTATGGGATGGTGCAATGAAAAGCCCGAGTGCCCTCTCTGCCGTACTCCCATAACTCATTCAAGTTTAGTTTGCATATCATGCTGATTTCTAGCACTCTCTGGTTCTTTTTTTATGCGACCACAGTGGGGATAGATAAGAATCCGCATCCTGGCCATTGTTAAAGAAGCTTGCAACCTCTTCAGACTACATATTTCTAGAAGAAAATGCTATAAAGCCAACTTCCATGGGAATCGGTTGAAGAAACATGTAGAGAAATCTTTTGTTGTAATTAATAACTGATAGAAATAATGTGTTCCGTTCAAGCTTTAATCATTTATAATCTATTTATTTGGTCTGTATAATGGAAACACCCTGACAGTGAAGTGCCCGAAGCAATTTTCAACATTGTTGCACATCTAAAACGATCTCAGATATTGCGTACCAATGAACTCGAACTCGTTTCGTTTGTCCATCAACCCAACGTCCAGTCAGCATGGTGAGCGTTGCAAATCCATGGCTCTAAATGTTTTTGTGCGCCCAGAAAAGCAGGGGTTATCTTTCACCTCTATTAAAAACATTTTCAATGTCGGTAGTCAATTTGTTGGACACGTTTAAATTGATACTATTTGGACTTCCATCTCCTGAGAGAAATTATTCGCCAACAATCCTGAAATTTAGGTGGCCACAGGTCTCTCAACTTATTCCAAGAAAGATAAAAAAGATTAAAAAGTTCCTACCTAGAGCACCGTGCATCAAGGCATTATTTATCCATCAGTCCAATCCAAAAAAAAAAACTAATACAGTTATAAAAATGATCTCCCAGATTCAGTGTTCTTATGATCATCAAGCATCCAATTGCATTGCTCTTGTCAAATTATTTACAAGTAGACGTAATTTGCCGTGACCTTGCGTGCAAGCGACCTTGTTTAACATTGTTACATGGTTTTAAGATGCAAGTGAACTATCATCATCTACCTGTAATTGGACTTGATAAATGACCAATTGATCTTTCAAAAGCGCCACTATCAGATTCTGCTTTCATTCCTACCACAAATAAAACTGATATAGTCATACCGCTAAGTTACATCAGAATGATCGATTCTGAAGGAATATCCAACCTTACATCAATCAACTGGTACTAGATGTGATCTCAAAGATGAAGAGTCCTGAATTATACAGCAAGTGAGAAACTTTTGGCAAAATAAATGTTGACACCCACGTTTCGTCGAAGACCAAGCCATGAATTTGCCATCAACCAGCTTCTTGTCTCATGGGTTCCATCTGTAAGGAATATGTTTTCTGGAAACATATTTACAAGTGGTACTATATTAGTAGCAATATTACCATTTTTGTTTTGATTTTCAGTATTATCACACAATGACCTCAAGAAGCAAACTCACAACTTCTTAAATGAAAATTTCACATTTGGCTAAGAATCTGCAAGCTCAAAGGACTAAGAAAGAATGCTCTTACTGATTCATTTGGGCAGTCATTGTAACTCTTCAGATCTCTTGATCAGTGCGGCAAACCTTTCTTTCCAGTCTGGAACCTTTTCTTCCCCATTTACCACCTATAAATGTAAACAGTATATGCATTAATTGAGACTTCTTAACCTTGCAGGGAATGTGAGCCTAAGTGTTTGATCCCCTTTGACAGTTCCATTTAGTATTTTTACAGGAAATACTTGTGCAGTCTAATCCAGCAAACCTCAAAAACTAATCCACTCTGAGGAACTGCATCCAGCGCCTCCACGCAAATAACCGCTGCATCCTCTTTACTAATTTTCCTTTTGCTGCTACACCCTGAACATATTAAAATACAAAAGGAAAAAAATTAGATATCAAGACAGAATTGATTTATTCCTATAATAAAATCAAACTGTGGTTATCTGCCTCGTTAGTCCACTTTATTAAAATGAAATAGTAAGTATCTTGTAGTGATGACTTTGTCTTTCTTTCTTTCCCTTTTCTTGTGGGGCTGGAGAGGGGACATTGCATTGTGTGAAAAAAAACTAGAAAATAAGTAAACATGCTGACTATATTATCATTTTCATAATACCAAACATTGTCACAAAGGCAGTCATATGTTTTACACACAGTTCAAGTGCTGTCAATTTCACACCAATAAGAAAACAAATACACTTTACTATCTTCTTGATTTCCTTAAAACTGTTCTGGTTATGCATGCAGTTGCCTAAAATTTCTTGTACCTCTCCAAAGCTGAAACCTTGCATGCCACCTGGAGTATTTTGCAGCAAGCCAGCTCTTATTATAGTGTATGGGATGCTGGATGCAATCACCATTTCTTCATCCCTTTCTGCCAACTTCCTGAGCTTGCTATTCATGATGGCTTTAAGTCCACTACTACCTCTATAAACATCCAACTGCAACCTAATTAAAACTCATATAGCAAGATCAATATCACCACCAACCATGCATAGGCCCATCTTTCACAAGGAATACAAGAATAGGAAAATTTAGCACCTGAGATAGAAGAACAATGTGCTGCACGCCCTTCATTCGCCCGATGTCAGAAAAAAAGCCATCCTGTGGAAATATAAACAAAGTATTATAGTGATATTTCTAGAGATGCATCAGGAGTATGTTGTAGCGATATTTTTCTCAAGCTCACAGACACCACTAAATTACCCCTCAAACCACAAGAACAATTTATGTTTGATAAAGATAGATAGAGCTTCCAACAAGAACATCAAAAATTTTTGTGCAAGCCCTGCACAAGATCCTGTTAGCATAACAATAGCTGAATTAAGCAATCTGCATACATGATAGCAACTGAGTGAATATAATGTTAAAAAGAAATGCATGACAGCAGTTTCCAAGATAGTGAATAAAATCACAATATTAATCATGTGAGAAAAACAGTACAGGCAATACAGTATGGAGCTGAACATACATACATTTGAAGGGCAAATTATTGCACGAACACCTCTCAAAGCCTTTGTAAGAAAGGATTGATCATTTATATCCCCAACCATGGACTACACATATACACAACAAAACAAAGTTCAAGGCCGAAGTTAGATTACATTAAACACATTTCACAAGGACAGATGTTGCTGTAACACAAGTTACTTTGGACAATTTCTTATGATTTATTCAGGTATCATGAGGGAGGACTGCTCACCTCAACATAAACTCCGAATGCATCTATTGCCGCTTGCTTATCCTTGACTAATGCTTTTACCCGAGCCCGCTTAAGAATCAGTGATAATATTACCATCTGAGGCATGTGGTAAGTCCAAGGCCTCATTCTTTGTTAGTTGGAAGAAAAAAAGGCAGATATTCATAGAATACATACCATTGTTTCTTAAATTTGATAATGTTGAACTACACATATTTAAACAGTAATAACAGTTAATAATCCCCAAGGAAAAACTGATGCACTCATCAAATTTAAACTGTTTTAATCTTTTAACTTCCGGAAAGGATTTGTATTATCTGTTATGAGATTGATGAAAAGATCAAGAACTCAATATGTAATTGAGGCATGGATTAGGGATATTTATGCTGCAAACAATTTGGCTGTAGAAGACACCTTGATTTGCATATGGGAACTGCATTAGTTGTAATGAAGATTGTAGTCATGTTAAATCTATCAATGGGAGAGAATCTAAATCCATATTTTGACAAAAGAGATGCTAACAAAAAGATACTAACTTTTGAAAGTATTGTCCTACCAATGTTTGACATGCTTCTCTATGCTTGTTGGATGATGTTGCAAACTACAAAGTAATTTGACATAACTGCCAAAGAACAGGCTTAATAGTCTAACAATCTAAAAGATTTCACAGAAGAAATCTAATCAAGTCTGAAAAAAAAATACTTCAGATCTGATTTTTCCAGCAATGATAAGATGTATTATCACTGCAATGCAGAGACAAATTTCAGTATTAAGTCAAATTAGACACCTGGCCAATTTCAGTTTCTCCATCAGTCACCAGGACTGCATCTCGGACTTCTTCAATTTCTGTCCTTCAGCAAGGGTAAAAACAAAAAGGAATTATCAGAGCTATTCGAATAACAACATGGTGTACTTGATCCCCATGATTGTAATATTACCTGAAGATTCATCCTCAACTTCAAGGCCTCCATCTTTTGGAAGTAGATCAGGTGCTCCGTACCATTTCCTCAGTTTAGGCCCACCTACATATTAAGGCCCCTAATTTAGTATTGCCATTTTGAGATTATAGGCACTTGCATCTGATCTAGTAGGAAAACTAAACATTAAACACCAAAAGTGAAGTCAATGAAATTATTGAATAAGTTAAACAGTAGGTAATATAAAGCAGAGTGCAGGAAGCAGATTCATGTAGCCGACCCTATGTCCCTATGTAGTTGGAAAAAGGCTTAGATGAGTTGAGTTGAAGTTAAACAGTAGGTGATATAGAATTGCTACAGGATTATTAGAACAACCTGTATATTGTTTATTATAATGAGAACACTAAAGCACATGAAAGAATTGCAATGTCTCTGTGGGACGAAATGGGAATATACATAGAATTTAAGCCATGAGAATAATAACTAGAGCATCCCAGCATGGATCAAAAATGCATAATGTACCCTCTTATTTTCTTAATAACATGGTTGATGGGCTTTCCCATCTCTTGCGAGCCAGAAGATATAAAACTGCATACACTCAAAATGATTTAAAATATGGCCCGCTTGGCATTCTAGCACACCCACCAATATAACTGATGGCGATAGCATGCACAAACTTGCGGATGCACCGATCTAATGAGTAATCAACTTCTAAATATTATCCATCTAGTTTAGCAAGATCAACTCTAACCACTTCATTAGAGGCTTGTTTGGCATCATTTTGTTCTTATGCTTTTGTTCTCAACAAACTAGTAAAATATCACATAGAGATTGATATTTAAGATAGCATTTGCACAAATATCTTCTACCTCTTTGTTTTACTCCTCTCTTTTTGAAACCAACAAATCTTTGCTTCCAAAAGTTCTAAAGATTTTACAAGAATTTTTCTTTAAAAAAAAAAAAACGAAGCACTCCACTACAAAAGTTGTTCCGTCTATTTCATTTTCTTCTCGGGCTTTTGAAAACAAAAACAGAAAACAAGAGCGATATCTAACCGGCCCTAAAGATTTTTTTTTTCAGGAGTAAAAAAACCACTTTTGATATCATCACTGTTACTTATCATCCCCGTGCAGTTTATAAGCATAATCATTGATGATTAGAGAAGTAATTAATGCAAGCCATCGACGGTAAATGTAGCAAACATTCACTTTGATAACAAGCAATCCTTATTTTAGCCAAAAAAAAGACTTTATATCAGAAAAGTAGTCATTTTGAAGATCACTAATTCTACGCCACAAATTTTAGAATCCTATAACCCAAAATGCGGATAAAAAACGATCTGCTTGCTGGAAGAAAAACCAAAGATTTGAACCAAACACATAAATATTAAGAACTTCTACCCTCAACCTGAGAATCAAAGAATGTTTCCAGAATGATTGGAGGAGTTACATGGAAGTAGTTTCAAAGAGATGCAGACGTGTTTGGTTACCTTCAATGTAGTCGAGGATTCGATCGGTGAAGCTGGTCTCCTTCTTGGAGGAGTAACAGCGAGCGAGAGGCCTCCTGGGGATCGAGAAGAAGAAGAATCGCTCCGCTTCTAAGAGAGACGGAGATAGAGAAGGGGGAGGAGAGAGGATAGAGAGAGGAGGCGAAGAGAGGCGGAGAGCCATCGGAAGCGGTGGTGAACGGAGAGCGCGTGGTGGAACGCGGAGGAGATTGGGTTCTCGGTATAAGGTGGGGACGTGGAGAGAGAAAAGTTTAATCGTGTTCCTAAATTGTCCCGATGTCCGGTCTAAGCCGGTTCAGACATGAGCCGGACCGGCCTTGAGGGGTTCCCGCTCTATATCGTGGGGAGCGAGCTCTACGGCTTCGGGGTTAGCTCGGGTTTCGAGGAAGCGAGAGAGCTCGGAGACCATTCTGAAACCCTAGACGGTTCCTTTTTCTTTCTCTCAGGCACCATGAGTAGATCTGGCCAGCCTCCGGATCTCAAGAAGTGAGTCTCTCGCTCTCTTTGGGTTTTCCTTCCTTCTTTCTTTAATCTTTTTCCTTTCTCGGGAATTACTCATTTATTATTATTATTATTTGCTTTTGATTATTGAACGGGATGACAGGTATATGGACAAGCAGCTTCAAAGTAAGTGATTTGATGCGTCAAATGCTTCATTTTTTTTTAAAAAAAAGTTTTTTTCAGCTTCTAATGCATGATTGCCTTTTCTTTTATTTCTCCTCGTTACTGTGCCATGTTTCTTATATGTTTATAGCTTTTAATATCTGTTATCGGTATATTTGTGGAAGAAATTGTTTTTTTTTTCTGAGTCAAAATAGCTTTTGTGTTCTTATTTTCACTTGTTTGTGATTGGATTCTTTGTGTTTTTAACAACTAGCATATTTTTCACCCACGCGAGTTAGTGTAGAAAAAAAGGGGAAGGGGTTGGGGGTAGAACTTGAGTTGCCCTATGCACTGAAAAGGGCTGAGGTGCACTCATTTTCTACGTAAGGATGTGTTTAAGAGAAATGGCATCTGTATTTATGGTAAATAATACCAGCATGCAAGATGGAATCCTTCATTTGTTAGTGGTGAATGCCTATTGCAGGAAGGGTCATATCCTATACATTTTTCTAATACATTGTATGAAGAACTGGCCTTTTGATATGTTTATAAATTTATTGGAGAGAACTTTGTTCACCCAACGAAGAATGGTTCAATCCAGTTTGCCTTCAATTTGCATATTGATTTTTGAAAGTCTGATCCTGGCGATTAACTCACTTTTCACACTTCACACACTGTCACATTGTTGACTATTCAACTGCTTTGGTATACGATTCAACAACGTTTCCTATGGAAAAAAAAAAAAAAAAACTTAATTGTGTTATTTTCTTCTTCTTCTTTTGAACCTTTTCCTTTTTGGGTTTGATTTAACTGAAGTGAATATCCTGGCGATTAACTCACTTTTCACACTTCACACTTTGTCACATTGTTGACTATTCAACTGCTTTGGTATACGATTCAACTACGTTTCCTATGGAAAAAAAAAATCTTAATTGTGTTATTTTCTTCTTCTTCTTCTTTTTTAACCTTTTCCTCTTTGGGTTTGATTTAACTAAAGTGAATATCTTCTGCATACTTAGAGAAAATGATGAAGGCTGCTTCACCAATCTGACCCCAAAATTGACACACCAAGTTGTATTCACACATCTCATCCAATATGGAGTGTTAAGAGAGAGAAGGAGATACCAGTTGCCAGAACCTTGGCAGCTTGTTATTGATAAGTCTCTGAACATTGGCAGGTTTATGATTATATTAACATGCTCGTTGTCCCATGGGTAACTTGCACTAAATGCTATGTGTAATATTATTGTTTAATTTACTTTTTTTTTTTTCTAATTTGGCTATTGGGGGTAGTGGCCCTAAATGAGATCTTAAAGCTATGGATCAATATCCAAATGAGGCTTTAGTCATAGTTACTCTGATAGGGCTATTAAATTAGTATGTTTATTCTAGATGAGCTTCTAAAATTTCTTAATAGATTTTATAGCATGCAAAAGCTTTTGCCTCTGGAGTATGGTTCAGTGGGCTATAAAGTTGTTTAGTAATAATTGATTTTTATTTTATAGATTGCTTATGATTCTATTTTTTTAATTCCACACTTTCTTTTTTTTTAATTAACCATTTAAAATAGTGGCCCTAAATGAAGAATCTTCTTAAGAGCTATGGATTTATGTCCAAATGAAGTTTTGTCATAGTTACTCTGATAGGGCTTTTTTCTCTGTTTTCCTTTTTTTTTTAAATGTTTAAAGTGCGATGTTCATTTCTGCATAAATTAAAGTTTAATTTCTTAACAGATACTGTTTAATGTAAGAATTTTTGCGTTCGGAGTATGGTTGATAGACTTGTTCATTGATAATTGGTTCACTATGTACTTATGGTTCTATCAATGATGTCCACACGATGCTGTGTTTTTCATTGTTAATTTATTCCTTTCTTGTAGTTACATTGCTTAATTTATTCCTTTTATGAGTTAAATAATGGAAATAATGGTCCTACATGAGGAATGCATCTTGAGAGCTGTGGATTTATATGAAGCTTTTGTCATAGTTACTCTGATAGGATATATATTTTCTCTGTCTTCATTTAATGTTAAAAGTAACTTTGAATGACTTCATGGTTTTTGTTCCATGCAAAAAGCTTTGCCACTGGAGTAGTATGATGAGTGGGCTAGAGAGTTGTTTGTTGATAATTTTTAATTGTCATTTTTTTTCCCTTCTATCTCTTCTGATGCGCCTGAGTGAGTGGGCTAGGGAGTTGTTTGTTGATAATTTTTAATTGTCATTTTTTCTTCTGTCTCTCCTGATGCACGGTTGAAAAAAATCTAGGAGTTAGTATATTTTTGTCTCTAAATATTAGTAGGATCTAGAATTAATGGTACAGATATGGGGAGTAAAGGTTAACCTAGATTAGGTGGAAGCTGGGAAATACTTGTTTCTTATGATTATGTTGCTTCACCCGCAATCCCCTACAAATTAACATGAAGAGGGCCTATTTTCATGGGTGATTGCTGTATGGAAATGAGTGGTGGTGTTTTTGTCTGTGCATCTGTGTATTGACAACTTTTCCAACACATTGAAACCCACAAAAACCTAGCTTATGTGCTTGTTGGTCATGAGCCTGTGTGATTGCATTTTTGCCTCTGCCATTTGATTTTAATTCCTCCTTTTTCTTTGTTGGTCATCTTTCCAATTTGGTGGTGAATAAGATTGTTCACCTCAAGAAATTGTAAGCAGATAGGGAATCGCTCGTTGGGCAGTCGGTTTGAGTGGGTGTCTTCGTCTCCTTCTCCGGCGATTGTTTCCGAGCTTGTTCGTCGGTTTCCGAATGTTGTCCAGGCCCCTATCCAGGCGTTGGAGGAAATCTCAGACTAGGGTTCCAAGGCCGTAATCGCTCGGAGCTTATCGCGATGATTCCCCCTGAAGCCATAGTTCGGGAGCTTCGACGCGTTGGAGCTGCCGGCTTGATAGAACCGATCAGCTTGGCCCATCGTCATGTTCTGCTCAGGTTCTCTGATCCAGCGGCTAAATTGATGGCGCTCGGAAATCCCTGGGTTGCAAATGGGCAGGTCATAGCAATTGAGGACTGGAAGCCTGAATTCATCCCATCGGAATTGTCGTTGTCCTCTGCTCTTCTGTGGATATGGTTGTCGTCTCTCCCTATGGAATTTGGACTGAGCCCATATTGAGTTCCATCCTTGCTGTTGTCGGGAGGTTTGTCTTCCTTGATTCGGCAACCAAGGAGAAGAAGCGTAGCGGTTATGCCCGTGCCTGCGTCCAGGTGGACCTGAGGAAGCCGCTGCGGCCGGGGGTGAGGGTGCGCGGTACAGGACTCCCCTTCTGGCAGCCGTTTGTGTTGAACATCTTGAAGGATTCTGCACCTTGTGCGGTGCTCTGCATTCGGCTGAGGGTTGTCCCTCTGATTCAGTGAAGACCCCTGATTCTTCTTCTCCGTTGTATGGACCCTGGATGTCTGCGGTCCGGCGTCGGAGAACCCCCCAACTTGTGGCTATGGACTCGGGTTTGAAGTTCCAGAAGGCTTCTGCATCGTCGTCTCCCAACTTTGTTGATGGCTGGCAATTCCCGAAGAAGACGTCTCGCAGGAAGCTTCAAACCTTGGTGCGAAGGGGTCTGTGGCTAGCTCCAGTGTGCAGCTGGGTGGTTTGGGTGTGGCGATGGAGGGTTCCACTCATGGGCCCCCTGTTGGAGCCTCTGGCAATCAAGGTGTGGAGGGGATGCAGGCTGTGAAGGGTGCGTGTAATCCTTGTTCACTGTGCCGGTCCAGGTCGAGAGCTATGGGAAGCCTGATAATTCTCTGAAGATTAAGTCATCCATTACTTCTGCTAATCCCTTTGCACTCTTGGGATATGATAAATGGGCTGGGAGGCCGAAATCCCGGAGGGAAGCTAATCCGGGGCCATTGAAGAGGGCATGTCCTATGGAACCACTGGATCCGAGGGTTGGTCTTATAGCCTCTAAAGGTAAAGGGAAAATCCATGATGCTGATAAACAAGGGCAGAGTCGGGGCTCTGGCTGCTCAAGGGCCCCTAGTGACCCAAGCTTCGGATGTTCAGCCCCCAGGTGCATGTGCTGAGGTTTCACAGTTGCTTCCCCCGGAGCATCGTTCCCACGACGTTGTTGTCTGTCTACTCAAGAAGGCTATGCAGGTTGAGGTGGACGGTGTTAATATGGACAGTCAGGTCCATGTGACTCAGGCAGGAGGTCCTATTGATAGTAGTCCTCCTGATACTGAGATGATTGGGGATCGGGTGGGCTCTTCCCGATCTAAATGAAGATTATTATATGGAATGTTAGAGGAGCTTTGAAACCATCGTTTCACTCCTCTTTTGGGAGGCTCATGTAGCTCCATAAATGTGATATATGTGTTTTGCTGAAGACTCGGCTATCAGGGCAGAGTCTGGCCCGTGTTAGGAGACAGATATCCAGATCGTGGTCTTCCTATGCTATAGAGTCTGATGGTTTATCTGGTGGCATCTTGGCCTTATGGCATGCTGCTGACATTAGAGTTAAGGGTTTTCACCAGTGCGGGCAGTAGGTGGTTTTGGTTATCTTGGAGGGATCATCGGCCCCCTGGCTTATTTATGGTATCTATGCGAGTACTGACTTCAAAGTCCGTCGTGTTCTCTGGGACGAGCTCTTGTCAGTGCTTACTTAGGGTATTTCTTCCCTGATTGCTGGGGATTTCAACTGTATTATGGGAGCTAATGAAAAAAGAGGTGGTAGGCATTTGTGGAGTCTTCGGGCATTTCTGAGTTCTGTTCTTTCATTGCATCTGCAAATCTTTTGGACTTGGGATTTCAGGGGGCTCAATTCACTTGGTGCAACAATTGTCATGGGTTTGCTAGAGTGTGGGAAAGATTGGATAGGGCTTTGGCCACTGCTAAATGGCTTCAGCTCTTTCCCTCCATCACTGTCTCTCATCTGATCAGGATCGCCTCTGATCATTGCTATTCTTATATCTACTAATGTGGATGATCAGCGCCTGGCTCAGTTTAAATTTGAGAAATTCTGGACTTCTTATTCGGTTGCCTGGTCCCTTATTTCTCAGGTTTGGCATATTCCTGTCAGAGGTAATGCCATTTATTGTCTGTCTCGCCGGTTGGAACTTGTCAGGCATAGATTGTCCAGATGGAATCGAGAGGAGGTTGGTGACATCTTTAGACGAGTTGAGGAGGTGGAGTATGTTATTGCTTCTCTTCAGGATAAGGAAGACTGTCTTGGCTATCTTCAGGACTCTGATTTAGCTACTCTTCGTTCCAGTCTTGGCCTCCACCATTCCCTTCTTCGTCAGCAAGAGACCTATTGGAGGCAAAGATCCAGATACAGTGGATCAAGGAAGGTGATCATAACACTAGATTCTTCCATCAGATCACCTTAAAGTGCTGAGCGGCTAATCAGATTCGGCGGCTTATTGATGATTCAGGGAATGTTCAGGAGTCCACTCTGGGCATTTCGGACCAGCTTTTCTGATTTTTTCGTTCTCGGTGGACTGAGCTCTCTAGGAACGGTTCCTCTGTGTATCCAGTGGCATCCCCTTTAAGGTCTCGACGGCTGATAATGTGGCCCTTACCAGTCCGATTACTTCAGAGGAGATTCGGCTGGCCCTTTGGAATCTTGGCCCGATAAGGCCCCAGGTCCGGATGGGTTTCCTCTCTTCTTTCGGCATTATTGGGCTATCGTGTGTCAGGATGTTGAGCAGGCTATTCAGCTTGTTTTTATGACCAGGTTGATTCCTTTGGAGTGGAATAGGACTCTTGTTACTTTGGTGCCGAAACGCCATGATGCTTCTATGCCGCACCACTTTCAGCCTATCAGCCTGTGTACGACCTTATATAAGGTGTGCTCGGCTTTTGGTCTCTCGGCTCAGGGTGGTGATTCCTCGTCTGATCTCTCTTGAGCAGGGCGCTTTCCTGGCCGATCGGTGTATTTCTGATAACGTCCTATTAGCTCAAGAGGTGATGCATGATCTCCATAGAGCCCTTAGTAGCCAGTGTTTGATGGCTGTCAAGTTGGACATAGAGAGAGCTTATGATAGTGTGTTGGGATTTTCTTTTTTGCTCTCTTCAGGAGTTTGGATTTGATGAGATTTTTATTGCTTGGATCAGGGCTTGTGTTCATCGGCCGTCCTTCTCTATTATTATTAATGATGGTCAGACGGACTACTTCCACTTTGCGGTGAGTCTTAGTAAGGATGTTCCCTATCCCCATTCTTATTTATTCTTTCTGCGGATGCCTTATCTAGAGCTTTTCATCAGGCCCAGCAAGCTTCTCTCCTAGATCCTTACAGTGCTGGGCCAAGGGCCATCGTTATCTCATTTGATGTTTGTTGATGATTGCATATTGATGGGGAGGGCTACTACCAGCAATGCTTCTGCTTTTGCTTCAGTGATCCAGTCTTACTGTAGGGCTTCTGGTCAGAGAGTTAATAATGCTAAATCCATGATATTTTTTAGTTCGAAGACTAAAACTTCATTCGGTAGTCTATTATGCAAATTTTAGGTATTTCCGCTCAGGTTGATCACCTTTCTTATCTGAGGGTCCTATTACGGGAAGGCGGCCATGCTACTCGGATTTTACCGATCTGGAGCGCCGTGTTCGTGATCGTCTGGATGGTTGGTAAGTCTCTGGGTTATCCATGATGGCCAGGCTTACCTCATCCGATCTGTACTCACTGCTCTTCCTCTCTATATCCTTTCTAATGCTGTCATTCCGTTGTCCTACTTAAGAAGGATGGAGAGATGGTTCAGAGATTTTCTATGGGGCTCTATGCAGGAAGGCCATGGGATTCACTTGCGAGTTTGGGATTCTGTATGCAGCCCTTATCGGAGGGCGGGCTTGGGATTCATTCCCTTATTGTCAGAAAAGAGGCGCTGATTGCTAGGCACGCATCGAGATTCTTGCTGGATCCTGGATGCTTATGGAGTTCGTTCATGCGTGCCAAATATGGTGATTGGTCCTCCCAGAGTCAACCTCAGTCTATTCGTACATGCTCTTTCTTTTTGAAAGAGGTTTGTCGTCATACTTCGGCTGTTCTTAGATGTACGTCATGGATGATTGGTGATGGCACCTCTGTAGATACCTTTAGGGATACATGGTTGGCTGAGTCCCGTTGATTCGATGGCCCACCTTTGTCAGTTCTGACATCCCTACTGGAATGAGAGTCTCTGACCTTATCATTCAGGATCACAATGCCTGGAATGGCCCCTTATTGACTCTTTATTTGGTGCGGAGCTTTTCCAGTGCATTCTCTCTATCCCTCTTTTCCATGATCACACTGGATATTAGATTATGGAGGAGGTCCTGCTTGACCCGTGTGCCCATCCGGGACATCATGCAGGATTACGGATCTCAGTCGGGGTACACGATGGATGGGTTCTGGATTTGGAGGCTTCCCATCCACCCAAGAGTTCGTCTATTCATCTGGAAGATGGCTTAGGATTGTCTTCCTACGTGTTCCCTGCTTTCTGGGAGGGGTATGGCGATCCCTTTACCTGCCCGTTATGCGGTTCTGGGGTCGAGACTGCCGACCATGCTATATTTTCCTGTGCCAGAGTAAGATCGGTATGGCAGCTTACGGGTTACAGCCTGTGGGGTGAGAGTAGTGCTCAGTGCTGCGCCTCCTTACGATGATTCGTCGGGACACCAGACGGAACTTTGGTCGTTCCAGCTCCTTGGCTGCCTATATTGCTTATCAGCTTTGGTTATCCCGAAATCGTCAAATTTTTCTGATGTTTCTGATACTCCTCATCGTATTGTCAGGACTGCTCAATCTCTCTCAGATGAGTATATTTTCCATCAATCTGCCTTTGACTCTGATAGCTCTAGCATCTGGGGTTTTCCTGCTGCCCCTGCAGCGCACCGGCGTACGATCTTTATCTCTTGAGAACCCCCTCCACTAGGGTTTGTCAAAGTCAATTTTGATGGCAGTGTTCGTGGTCGTTTGGGGTTCGGCTTTTCTTATCCGTGGGCCTGATGGAGCTTTGGTTGCGGCTGGCGGTTTTGGCATCCTCGACCTCTCTGTGTCGGTTGCTGAACTGCATGCGGCGTGGGCTGGTATTTCCTATGCCATACGCAGTTTAGGTATTCGCAGACTTATTATTGAGGGTGATTCTATCACTGTGGTGCATTGGCTCCGTCAGGATTTGAGCGTTCCTATTCTGTCCAACCCGATGTTATGTGACACGAAGTCTATGCTTCACCAGGCTGATACTGTTCAGATTCAGCACATTTATCGGGAAGCGAATTCAGCGGTGATTGGATTGCTGCCCAAGTTGCTCATCATTCAGGACCGTGGTGCTGGATACAGGATGATCCGTGCCCGTCTGTGCTTGCTCAAATTTTGTATTCTGATAAATTGGGGTTGGCTCAACCTAGATTGGTGTGATCGTCGGTTTGTACCAAAAAAAAAAAAATTGTAAGCCATTATAAGGAAAGAATAAAAATTAATTCATTATGCGGTATTGTCCTTCACTCTCTTATCAAATGTTGGTTAACGAATGATGCACGGAATTTAAAAGCATCAGACTTCTAGTAAGATATATATGCTTTTCTTGGTTGTAGTGGAAGGAAGTTAAAGGTAGATAGGGAAGGGGCTGGATGGCTATCTGTCAGCCTATGTAGAAACTTAGCATGTTCCACCCTCTGTTAATTTGTCATTTCCAGAATTCCTCCTCATATTGTGGTATCCATATAGAGCATAACCAACCATCTGATGTTCGATTTCATGGCTGCATGCAGATATGTATCTACATGTTATCTATTGTATTTCATCCTGTCTTGTGATATCTTGAGACTTTTTTTGTATCTAAAGATCTCCAAACTCTCTAAACACATCTGCATGTGTAGTTTTCCATGTGCTTTGCAAGAATACTCTTTTGTTTGTTTGTCAATTTTTTTTTTGTTCTTTAAATGTAGAAAGTCATAATTATAGTTGTTCCTGGTTCAAGCTATATAGTCAGATTTATTAGAGATAATGCCTATGTTTTTTTGTTTTTCCACTTCAATTCATCTATGTGCCTTTTTGTGGCATTTGCATGCAGAAGTAAGATAAAATATGATCTATGGCTGTCGCATCACACTAGAACTTAGTATTCTAAAAAAATTGAGCTGAACATTGACTGGTATTAAATTTGCACCGTTAGCCATCGCTCTTTTTTGCTTTGTCTACCAAAATTTATTTCAACATGTTTTTTGTTGAAATCATTTTTTCAGTCAAGCTGAATGCTAACCGGGTTGTGGTTGGCACTCTTCGTGGATTTGACCAATTCATGAATCTGGTGGTTGACAATACCGTGGAGGTCAATGGCAGTGAGAAGAATGATATTGGAATGGTGGTGAGTTTCTTTACAAGGCGGTCCCTTGATAATTTTTCTTGTTAGAATTTGATAATTTTTCATGTTAGAATTTGATAGTATTCTGCCTTGTTCTCCTAATCTCTTGTGGATATAACAACAACAACAACAAAGCATTAATCTCAAATTAGTTGGGATCGGCTGTAAATCTTTTTTCTTCGTTTAGCTCTCTTTAAGTTATATTTTTATAAGATATAAAAATTTTAAGTTTTTTTTATTACTTTCTTTAATGCGATTTTGGTTTAGCAAGTTACTCTTCCATATAAGTGTATTTTTAGATCTATGTTGCACATGTTTAAATCATTTAAGTCGTCCTTCTCTTAATTTATCCTCGATTGAAGACTATCTATTTTTTATAAATAATTTTATTTTTTATTCTATTTTTTTTAATTATGATACATTCATCTTAATATTCTTATTTTTATCATATTCATCTTATATACGTATGTATTTTTCTAACTGATCAATATTTCATACTACAAAGCATAAATGACCTTATGACTATTCTATAATAATTTTTTAAACTTATCAAATGCCATGGGATTCCAAAATATTTTAATTACATTTTTTATTTTATTTTATTTATTTTAATTTAATAGATAAAATTATTTTTTATTTTTTATGAATAATTTATCCTAAAATGATTCTAGGTGAGAACTTATTCAAGCTCACCTTTTCAAACTATTGGTGTCATGTCCCTGTCAAAGGTTAAAGCAGCTTCCTTTTGATGTGAACTTAATCAAACTCTCTCTTTTTCACCTGGTAAAGTGATTTGATGTTTTAAATTTTATTAAATTTTCTACAGGTTATCAGGGGGAATAGTGTGGTGATGATTGAAGCACTGGAGCCAGTTGGGAAGATGCAGTAGCTGTTTATTGCTCATAGTTTCATATTTTGAACCAAATGGCTGCGAAATATATGGTTTATGTGCTCTAATGACATGATGACTGTGGGTTTAAGTATGGAAATAATATTGGAGCAATATTGTGGATATCTAATTTTCTTAGATAGCAGCCTAGTTAATGGGCTAATTTACTTTGCTATAACACGGCTTCATACACATTAAAGGTGAATGTTTGATCAAGTGTCAGCAAAAAGTTAAGAAAAAAAGATGTGAAAAATTTTTATGCAATATTTTTATGCATAAAAGCGCATATTGAACGTGCACATTAATCATGCATCTATGCAAGTCCGCATGTGGTGCACGTCGTGGTTTAATAGGTTATGGCACATGCGTTCGTATGGGCATGCGTATTGATCGTGCATCTTTTGTGCACTGAAAGCGATGCACAAAGATATTTTTAAAAGTTAATTTATTCTTGGCACATCGCATTATTTTGTGCGAGTGTTGTAAGTTTCAAATGCCATCATGGGGTTATTTGTTTTGTCGCTGTCATCAAGGCTAGTTTACAGTGTCAAGCATACACGAAATTATTTTTCCTCATATACAGCAGGCAATATAATTTTCATCCAAAGCACTAACTAAATCTATGGATTTTCTAGGATGGTAATGCTCTAGCAACCTTAAGTAGGCTAAACTAACAAAAATTTAAATTATTAATTACAAATGCTAGTACTTTTTTTAATGAAGTACGTTGTAGAACTAATTTTGAATTCAATTCAACTCATCTAAGTCTTTTTTTAGCTACATGGGGTCGGCTATGAATTTGCTTCCTTTACTTTGCTTTATTTAGGACTAAGTTGTAATTCAAATTATAAATAGTTATATTTTTTTTAATTACTTCATGTTAGTTTAGGTCTACCTCTATTCTTACCATGAATTATTAAAAGATCACTTTTTCTAATTGAAGCATCTAAAGGTTTACGTTGTATATGTTCAAACCATCATAATTGATTTTTTCTCATTTTATCTTCAATTGAGGCTACTTCTATCATTTCTTTTATATGTTTATTTCTAATTTTATCTTTTAAAGTTTTACCATATATCAATATTAACATACGTCTGTTACACTTAATTTATTCACATATTATTTCAATATTGCTCAATATTCTGTTTCATATAACATAGCTGGCTTAATAGCGGTTTATAGAATATTTTTTTAATTTTAATGGGATACGCCAATCATATAATACTCCGAAGCACTCCTCCATTTAATTCATCTTGCTTTAGCTTTATGATTTACATCTTCACCTATTTTACCTTTTTACTGGATAATTGATCCCAAATACCTAAATTGTTCACTCCTTGATATCTCTTGGCCTTGCAATCTTCATTATTTTTTCATTTGTATTTATATTCCCACTAAAATTACATTTCATGTATTCAGTTTTAGTTCTACTAATCTTAAAACCTTTAGATTTTAAAGCCTCTCTCCAAATTATAGCTTAGCATTTACTTCATATTCAGTTTCATCAATCAATACTATATCATCTACAAATAATATACACCATGGGATATCATTTTGAATATATTTAGTTAATTCATTCATAACTAATATAAAAATACAGACTTAAGATAGATCCTTGATGTAAATCTACAGTAATTTGAAACTCACTAGTTTCTCCTGTTGTTTTAACAATAGTTATTGCTCTATCATACATATCTTTTATCAATTATATGTACCTTTTGGTAACTCATTTTTCTCTAAAATCCACCATATTATTTCTTTAGGTACTCTATCATATACTTTCTCTAAATGAATAAAGACCAAAAGAAGGTCTTTTTTCTTTTTCCTATACCTCTTCATCAATCTTCTTAATAAATAAATAGCTTCCATGGTCGATCTTTTAAGGTATAAATTTAAATTGATTATTTGACACCAAAGTTCCAGCTCTTATTCGATTTTCTATTACTCTCTCCCATTATTTCATTGTATGACTCATTAGCTTAATCTCTTTATAATTTGCACAGTTTTGAATATCTTCTTTATTTTTGTATATGGATATTAATATACTTTTTCTCTAATCATCTGGCATTCTTTTAGTTGTTATAATCCTATTAAATAAATTATTTAACCATATGACTTCAATTTCTCTTAAACCTTTCCAAACCTCAATAGGGATCGCATCTGGTCCTAATACTTTTGCATTTTTTATTTTACTCAAAGCCTTTTAACCTCAGGCATGCTAAATCTATGAAAAAATTTATGTTCATTTGTTACTCTTAGATTATCACATCATTCTGTCCTTAAATTTACTAAATTATTTTTATTTAATAATTTTTTAAAATAAAATTTTCATCGTTCTTTTATCCCTTCTTTTTTTACTAAGACTCTTTTATCTTATCCTTAATACATTTAATATAGTCAAAATCTTTTATTTTCTTTTCTCTTAGTTTTGCTAGTTTACATATAATTTTTTTACCTTCTTTTATATCTAGTCTATTATATAAATCATCATAGACTTTAAGTTTGGTATTACTTATCACTTTTTTAGCTTCTTTCTTTACATTCTTATACTTTTTAAGACTTTCTTCATCCCTAACCTCTTGCCAAATTTTATAGTTTGTCCTTTTAAGCTTGATGGTAGCTTGAACTTTCTCGTTCCACCATCAAGTTTCTTTTCTTACTAGTCTTACTCCTTTTGATTCTTTGAGAACTTTATTTGTTATATTTTTGATGCATTTAGTTGCTTTTTCTCACATTAAATTGGGATCACTTTTTATATTCATAGTCATTTCTCTTACTAACTTTTTTTTAATAATTTTAATTTTTTCTTCTTTCAAATTTTATTATTTAATTTTTGAATTAATAGTTTTATGTTTTACTTTAGATTTTATTTTTATCCATATATCTGCTACCATTATTCTATGTTGTAAAGTTAAACTTTCTCCTAAAATAACTTTAGTTTTTGCATATTATTTTATCTATCTTTCTAATTAAAAAAAGTTTATTTAACTTTTATTATATTCACTTTTAAATGTTATTAAATGTTCATCTCTCTTTTTAAAACAAGTATTTGCTATTGTTAGATATACACCACTACAAAATCTAATAACCTCATGCCGACTTCATTCCTATCTTCAAACCATATCCTTCATATATTGTTTCATATCCATCCCTCTGTTTACTTATATGTCCATTAAAATCTCCTTCCAAAAATATCTTTTCTTCTTGTGATATTTCTTGCATTACTTCATCTATATTTTTTCAAAATTATGTCTTAATTTGTTGGTCTAATTCTACTTGTGGTGCATATGCACTAATTATGTTAATTATATTATTCTCAATTATAAGTTTTAGTGATATAATCTGATCTCCTTTCCTAGTTACCTTAACAATATATTCCTTAAAATTCTTGTCTACAATTATTCCTACTACATTTCTATTTTTGTTTTTCAGTGTAATATAATTTATATCCTGTATTCTCTATTTTTTAGATCTTTCACCTACCCATTTAGTCTCCTGTAAGCATATTATATTTACTTTTCTCCTAATCATAGTGTCAACTATTTTCATAGATTTATCTATTAGGATTCCTATATTCTAAGATGTTATTCTAAGCTAACTATCATGGACTAACTTTTTTATCCGTACTCGTCCGTAGTGCGGAAACCCTTGCTCACTTATCACTGCACCTGAGCGTCGGTGTGGCACCCCTTGCCCATTTTTTGAAACATCCGGAGGCAAATGCAATGCGTCTCTTAACGGAACGTCCTAGTCCTTTCGTACATTTTAATTTAGTAGATTCATATTCTAAGGGATCTGTCGAAGTTTTACGTTAGCTATTAGCTACCTAACACAATCCTCCTCTTTTACTCGAGCTTGAGACCGGCCTTGACGAAATTAATTATAGCTAATTATAATATACATTAGCGTGGATGATTTAACATTCAGATTTTAGAATGTTGTGTGTGATTGGAACAAACCTTTTCATATGCTTGTAAATATGCTGGACTTTGCTTTTGACACACTAGGTTAAAAGGAATAAAGTTTTTATATTTTTTATATTTTTCAAAAATAAAATAAAATTTTATTTCATAGAATAGCTAATTTTGTTGAAAAAAAATAATTTATTTTATTAGAAAAATATTTTATTTTATTCAATCTATTTAATTTTTAGTAGTAATTATTATTGTTATTTTTAAAAAAATGTAATTATTTATCAAATATGAGATAGGATGATTTTTATTTTTATTTTGTTTTGTATTTAAGAAATGAGCAAAAGTTTGTGCTATCACTTTAATTCTACTGAAATCAATTACATCATTGCAATATTGTACAGCTCAACCTTATGAAATTCAATTGAAATAGATCATACATAATCATACAAATTGGGTGAAAAAGTGATTAAAAAAATGTTAGAACATATATCAATCCTTGTGAAATTTACTCAAATCATGGCGCCATAGTAATACTGTAATCACCAAAACTGTATAAATAATTTTAAAAAAAATTAAAAGATCAAAGTGCACAGAGATGTATCATACTGGCCGGTTGTTGATCAATATAAATCATGAAAAGTCATGTTGCAAGCTTATTAACACTTAGGTAGTGTTTGAAATAGGGGATAAGAGGGAATATCCCGGGGATATTCTTTTTATTCCCAAAAGCCATAACTATAAGGGATAGCTGGGAATAAAGTTAACCAAAGGGATAATCCATGGTTAACCATGGTTAACCATGGGATATCCCCTCAATTTATTCCTAGAAAATGCAGGAATAGCTGGTTATCCCTCCAAATAAGAGTAAAAAAAAGTTATCCTATGGATTTACCTTTTTGCATTTAATATGATCAATGAGATAGCCAAGGGATATCTCTAGGGATAACCAGGATAAACTCTATCCTGTATACTTATCCATGGATAACATTTTTTCTATCAAACACTACCTTAAGAAGGTTACTTGATCATTGAGCAAGTTGCATCGACAAATAATATATGTCTTATAGGTTGTCAGCATAAAGGAGAGACATCCTCCGACCAATAAATCAAGTGCATATCTAATGATCCTCAGATATAAGAGGCATCCAAAATTTGACCCATTACAACATACAAATATCACCATGCCCATGGATCGAAGAAAGATTGCATACCTTAGCGATGTGGGTCAGGAGAAAGAGCAAAGAAAGTCGACTGAGAAGCAAGCATTTAGTCCTTGGTACTGGAGAATAAGAGGCCACAAATTTAGATAGGAATAATATCTTATTTTGCTTCTCTACTTAGTCTACCAAATATAACTTAAGAGAGAAAGGAGTTTGAAGGATCGTAGTACTCTAAAATCATTATGTATTGAATCTGTGCCTTTTTAATCAAGCAATGATCTTGCCCTGAGAAATCAGCACGCATGCACAACCATACACGACCATAATAAGAGACGTGCACACAACAGATCACATCTTGTCTCATACTTTTGCCAAGATGCTCTCCCAAGTCTACTTGTTCTTTAAACCAACCAATATCTATAATATGTTTATACACAGTATTTTAAAAATTGAATTGGACCGATCAATCTAATTGATTTAATCGAAAATTGAACATAAGTTCATTCTGATTTTATTATTAAATCAAACTTTTATATAACCCAATAAAAATCAGATAAATCCATTGAGCCAGTCGGATTTCAAATCGATCCAACCCAGTTTTTAAACTTTTTTAATTTTTTATTTAAATTAATATTGATATTTTATTAATTTTATATTATTAAATTAAAAATTAATTATAATATTATTCGGTTCGATCAAATCGGTTTATCGATCGAACTGATTGACCCATGATCGAAATGTTAAGATGGTTTCGATCCGATTTTCAAAACATTGCTTATACTAAAGTTTTGCATAACCTAATACATACATACATTCATAGAGAGGGATCTACTTTCCGATACTACCAATGTTGCCTATTTTACAACAAATAACTTTAGATTAGCCTCTCCCTCTTAAAGGGAAACTAACTAAAATTTTATACACAGTAGCTACTAAGGCTGCGTCTGATTTGCCGGATTAGATTGGATTGAAAAGGAAGTTGTATACGGTCAGTTTCATCAAAATATTGTTTTAAAATATCTAAAATGACTGAATTACCAAATTCAAGAAGAAAGTTTGGGGTTAGCAAGCTGATGAGACCTCAATCAGCAACATAGGCTCCAAAAACACTCAAATTTGTTCCGCAATGGACCAGACTGGTGGAGTATTCTGGCCGATTTGAGCTGGAATTACTTGGCACAAGCAATCTCTCCACGGTCCACATATTACGTGATACAAGGACCTCAGACATGCCCAAAAATATAAGGTACTTATAGGTAATTATAACATAGAGTGAGGTTTTATATAAAAAAGGCTAATGTCAACTTAAAAAAAAAAATTTGTTGCACCGCTTCGGGGGTGCAGCATGGTTAACTTTCATTGTCAACTAATCCCGAGTTTGTTAAGATAAATTTTGATGGTAATACCCGAGGTAAGATTCGTGAAGTAGGATATGTCATTCAAAATGGAATAATAAGGGGAGGCTTTGGTGATCAAAAAAATCTTTCTTCATGATCATGAACCTTTTGTTCCATGTGCAAAGCTCAGAGTGGCGTGGGATAACATCATTAGAGTGATTCAATAGCTACGGACTGAGAGGATTATCATTAAGGAGATTCTTTGGTAGTCATCAGATGGATTTAGAATAGATTGAACATCTGCGACGTGTTCTTTCTTCTCTGTAATATCAATAGGCTTTTACAGAGTTCGGTGGCGATATCCGTCATATCTATCGAAAGGTAAACATAGTAACAAACTAAGTTATCTCATTTTACGTAGCATTTTGCTGGCTGATCATGATCTATCGAGGATGAAATTTCTTTCATAAGTTCATTATTTTTGATCTTTTGGATTGCTTTCATATCAGAGTAGTGTGACTAGTAGTGTAACTGTCCATTGGTACCCAATATAATAATAATAATAATAATAATATAACAATGATATGGCTGATCCAAGATCGTCAAAATAAACGATAAGTAAGTGGTGAACTGATGGAGCCCAACCTCGGCTTCGGAGGTCCCCCTCGGCCCTCTCGGCCTCAAGCGTCCTCAAGCGTCATCGGCTTCGAAGGTCCCCTTCGGCCTCTAAGGCCCCCTCGGCCTCGAGCTTCAGCCTTGGCCTCAAGCGTCAACATCGCCTTGGCCTCGAGCTCAGCCTCGGCCTCAAGTGCTAGCATCGGCCTCTACCTCAAGCATCAACGTCGGCCTCGGCCTCGAGCTTCAGCCTTGGTCGAGCCTTCGTTTCGGTCTGGCCATCGAGGCTGGCTGCCTCGAGCTTCAGCCTTGGCCTTGGTCTGAGCCTTCGTTTCGGTCTGGCCACCGAGGCTGGCAACCCGCTGCCTCGAGCCACCTGACACATCCACGTGGCCCACCAACCGCCTGCAGCGGCCACGTGACCCACTACTCGCCTGCAACAGCGTGTAGCCATACCCCGTTACGGCGCACGTCAGACCCAGCCATATCCGTCTGCCACTTACAGCGCCGCATTCGGCAGGTGGCAGACGAGGAGGGATACCTTTGACAGACGGTTGCGATCCGTCGCTGTCAACCTTGCTTTCCGTTTGTTAGTGGACAAAGGCACCTCGAAGTCAGCTTCTGGAAGCGGGAAAAGAGAGACTGCCGGACAGGTATAAAAGTCCACACTCATAACGAGGGAAGGATCCGAAAAACTTTGAGTTCTCTAGCTTCTTTCTGCTAGTTAACTCTTGTCTGTTCCCGAGTGACTGACTTAAGCGTCGGAGGTCCCCACCGGAGAATCCGGTCTCCGGGGACTTTTCTTGCAGGAGCCTGGCGAGGGAGATCTCCGTCTTTCCGGCGTTCAAGAAAGGTGACTTGGCATCAACAGATTGGCGCACCAGGTAGGGGAGGCATAAAAGAGAAAAGTTTCGAACTTGTTAGCAAAAAAAAACTTCTCTTTCCCCGAGTTCTCAAGCCATGGTGATGACCCGTGCGCAAGAGGTCTCCACTAGCCATGCTGAGGGGCAGCGTCAAGGGGTTGATTTGCTGGCAGTTGGCCCCTCCGTTCCCCAGCCGACGTCCCTGCACCACCACCGCAACAGCTTCAAGAAGACCGACTGGCCGCCCTCTCCATGCAGTTCAGTCTTTGGTAGCGGCGGTTAGAGTCCTGCAGCAGCAACCGGCGGCCGCGCAGCAGCCGGAGCCACTCCCGCCAGTCTCGGGAGTGGTCCAACCCAACCAACATTCTTCCCGAGGAGGTCTCCTGCTCGAGAAGCTCGCCATCGCCATACTTCGCCCAGGCCTTACTGCCGGAAGCCTCCAAGAGGCCCCGGTCGCTATCTCAACACGCCAGTGCTTCTCCCAAGCGGCGGCACGGGAAGGAGGCAGAGCACCCCGTCAGCATCGCCACCACTCTTCCCCCTCCTCAGAATTCTTGAGGGAGGGGTCCTTCGACGGCCGAATCACTCGCCGGGCTGAGCATCGGCTTGACGAGTACAATCAGGCTGGAGGAACTCAGTCGCTGGATCACTAACCCGCTAGAGGCAGACTATGACAGCCGACCGCCACTGTCCCGCCGCATCATGAAGGAACCGATATCAACCCGGTTCCGCCTTCCTCAGCTGGACCCGTACGACGGACCACGTACCCCCTGGACCATTTGGAAAGCTACAAGGTCCTCATGCAGGTCCAGGGGGCAACTAATTCGCTCCTCTGCATCGCCTTCCCTGCAACCTTGAAGAAGGCTACTCGAGCCTGTACTCCCGCCTACCGCCGCGGAGTATCAACTCCTTCCGCAACTGGAGAGGACCTTCCTGGCCCATTTTGATGCCTGCCGAAAGATTCCGAGAGTGGCGGACAGTCTTTTCTCCGTCCAGCAGAAGGGTGGCGAGTCCCTGCGAGACTACGTCGCCCGATTCAAAGAACCAGCCTTGGAGGTATACAACCTCGAGGACTCCATGGCCACCTTGGCCCTGAAGCGGGGGCTCCGTCCCTCCCGCTTTGCATATTCCCTTGACAAGAAGCTGCCCAGCTCCTATGCTGAGCTCATAAGCCGGGCCCAGAAGTATATCCGCACCGACGAGGCTGATTCCTCGACGCGAGGCTAACAGAAGCACCACAAAGAAGCCGGCCTGTTCAGAGCCTGCTGAAGTTCACCCTAGGAGGCCTGAGCCTCCCCGTCGACCAGACAACCGTCCTCGAGCTCCCCCACCGAGGGATAGCCCGTTCACCCCCATGCTTGCTCCCATCTCCCACATCTTGCTGGAGATCGAGGGCGAGTCATTCCTGCCGTGCCCTCCTCCACTGAACCCGAAGACCCCCGCAACAAGAACCTATACTGTCGCTACCACTGGGACCACGGCTACGACACCGACAATTGTCACTAGCTGAAGAAGGCGATAGAGGACCTTATCTAGTGGGGCCATCTGGGGAAGTTCGTTCAGAGGAACAACCCGAGTGCCCCTGGCCCATCGGTACCTCCTCGATGTATGCCTCCATCCTGGGACTCGGAGAGCCGATTTCCACCGGAATGATGGTTTCAGATCCGAAGATGAGGCTAAAAGGAGTCTCTCCAGTGGGGGCCCGCGGCATGGTATGGTAGGCCCACAGCACACTCGGAAGCTCCTCCACCCATCGCCCTTTTGCAGCCGGGCTCTTAATCCTTGGAGAATAATGCGGTTAGTCACCTCGGCCGCCCCGTTGGTCTGAGGATGCCTTACGGAGGAGAACCGCTGGTGGATGCCCAGCTCGGTGTAGAATCCTCGAAAGAACGCGTTGTCGAACTGTCGGCCGTTGTCGGTGACCAAGGTGTGCGGTAGCCCGAACCGGCATATTATGGACTTCCAGAAGAAGGACCTCATCTTGCCCTCGGTGATCTTGGCGAGTGCCTCAGCCTCGATCCATTTGGTGAAGTGGTCAACAGCCACCAACAGGAACTTGCGCTGACTGGAGGTTGGAGGGAATGGCCCCAGGATGTCCATTCCCCACTGGGCGAAGGGCCAAGGTGTCGCCAGGGGGTTAGTTGAGACGTCGGCTGCCGCTGGATGTTAGCATGGTGCTGGCAGCTATCACACTTCTTGACAAGCTCGGCCGCGTCCTCCCTCATGGTCAGCTAGTAGTACCCCTGCCGCAGGGCCTTGTACGCCAGGGCTCTGCCCCCCAGATGACTCCTACAAATGCCTCATGAATTTCTCGCAGGATGTAATCAGCTTCCGCGGGGCCGACGCACTTGATGATATGGTATGAGAACGACCTCCGGTAGAGCTTTCCATCCATTAGCAAGAACTTCGGGGCTCACCGCCTAAGTAGTCTTGCTTCGGTCGGGTCCTCAGGGAGGGCGCCATCGGTCAAGTACCGCACATAGGCGTCTATCCAAGAAGGCTCCTGCTCGATCGACAGAGCCTTCTCTGTTGCCTCGATGCTCAGGACTTGCAGATGCTCCACGTATGTCCCTCCCAAGGCTCGTCAGCCGAGGTAGCCAAGCGGGACAGCGCATCAGCCTGGGCATTCTCCGCCTAGGGAATGTAACTGACACGGAAGTAAAGAAACTAGGAGGCCTGGGACTGCATCTTACTCAAGTATCGGGACATAGTTGGGTCTCTGGCCTCGTACTCCCCAGCGACATGTCCGGAGACAAGATGAGAGTCCGTGAAGGCCCTCAGATGCCTCGCACCGAGCTCCTTGGCTAGCCTCATCCCAGCCAGCAAGGCTTCGTACTCCGCTTGGTTATTGGTGGCCGGAAAAAGAAACCGGAGGGCATACTCCATCACCTCCCCCTCAGGGCTTACAAGAATGAGTCTAGCTCCACTCCCTTGAGAATTTGATGCTCCATCCATGTGGAGGATCCAGGCCTCCTCTCCCGCCTCAGTCGTGGAAGACTCCACGTGCGCCTCCAAGCTTGGCTCCTCCGGACACTCCTCGGCCCAAGTGCACTCAACCAAGAAATCGGCTAACACTTGGGACTTCATAGCAGACCTCGACCGAATAGATAAGTCAAACTCTTCCAGCTTGATGGCCCACTTGGCTAGCCGACCGGAGGTGTCTGGATGGGACAAGATAGTTTGGAGAGGTCGGTCCGTGAGCACCACGATTGGATGAGCTTGGAAGTAGGGTCAGAAGCGCTGAGCAGAGACAACCAGAGCGAAGATGATCTTCTCGGTCCGGAAGTACCTGGTCTCAGTGTCATGGAGCACTTTGCTGGTGTAGTAGACTGGCTTCTACGCCCCGTCGGCATCCATGCGAACAAGCACGGAACTGACGGCCTCGGGGGAGGTTGCAAGATAAAGAAAGAGCTCCTTCCTGCCTCTTGGCTTGGACAACAGTGGAGGAGTGGATAAAAATTTCTTCAGCTCATCGAAAGCCTCCTGGCATTCCTTCGTCCACTCGAAGTTGTGGACCTTGCATAACGCCTTGAAGAAAGGAAGGCACCTTTCTGCCGACTTGGACAAGAAACGGCTCAAAGCTGCTACTCTCCCGGTCAGGCGCTGTACCTCTTTTTTGTTAGCCAGGGGCCTCATGTCCAGAATGGCTCGGATCTTGTCGGGGTTAGCTTCGATTCCCCGCTGAGTCTCCATGAAGCCTAAAAACTTGCCCGCTGTAACCCCAAAGGCACACTTGCGAGGGTTCAGCCTCACCTGGTATCGGCGGAAATTGCCGAAGGTCTCCGTGAGGTCGATGACGTGATCGGCAGTGTGGGTGCTCTTGGTCAGCATGTCATCCACGTACACCTCCATATTACGTCCGATCTGATCCTCAAAGACCTTGTTCATTAGCCTCTGGTATGTGGCTCCCGCATTCTTCAGCCCAAATGGCATCACCTTGTAGCAGTATATCCCCTTCTCGATTACAAAGGAGGTTGCCTTCTCGTCGGCCGGGTCCATCCTGATCTGGTTGTACCCCGAGAATGCATCCATGAAGCTGAGGGTCTCGTGCCTGGACGTGGCATCCACCAGCTGATCGATCCGAGGTAGCGGGAAGCTGTCCTTGGGGCATGCTTTATTGAGGTCGGTGAAGTCCACGCACATCCTCTAACTCCCACTGGCCTTACGGACCATTACAACATTCGCCAGCCAGTCGAGATAATGCACCTCGCGGATGTGACCGGCTGCCAACAACTTGCGCACCTCCTTGTCTATGGCCCTCTGTCTGTCAAGAGCAAAGCTTTTCTTCTTCTACCGAACGGGTTGGCACTCCGGCTTGATGTTGAGCTGGTGGGTAATCACCTCTTCGGGATGCCTGGCATGTCCGACACCGATCAGGTGAAGATATCTGCGTTGGCTCGTAGAAAAGCGAGAAGCTAGTCGCAGGCCTCCTCGGAAGCAAGGCCCCGATCTGGATGGTCTACATTGGGTCTTCTCCCAAGCGGAAGGCTAGTAGGTGCTCGGTCGGTTCCCCCCTTCTTGCTGAGTCTCGGGGGTCTAGCGCCTCTGGTGCGGTACAGATACCACCCCTGAGGACTGGGGGCCATGTGGTAGCAAAGTGGCAGTAGGTTCTGCTCCCCTCGCATCTCTCCGACTCCTTCGCTAGTGGGAAACCTCACAAGGAGCCTTTTGGTGGAGATGATAGCGTCGAGGAGGTTAAGTCCGGGCCTTCCGAGGATGGCGTTGTAGGCGAGGGGCACTCGAACCACCAAAAGCTCATGAGGACTGTGCTTTGACATGGGGGTGTGCTGGCCGTGACAAGGAGAGTGATCTCTCTCTCACAGAGTCCCCGGTAAAACCCATTAGGGGTATGGTAACGGGTCGAAGCAGGTCGGGAGACAGGTTTATGCGAACGAAGGCATCATAAGTCAATACGTCCACCGAGCTTCCACTATCAATCAGAATTCTTTTTACAAGATGCTTAGCGATCGTCATAGACACGACGACGCTGTCATCATTTTTGTTAACCACCCCCTCTAGGTCCCTTTTAGAAAAAGGGATTACAAAATCTAACTCTCCCTTCCCCCTCGGCCTCTTGGGCGGGCTGCCTCCCCCCAAGAAATCATCGCTACCGCTC
The DNA here is from genome assembly GCA_900491605.1 of Calamus simplicifolius. Classification (NCBI taxonomy): domain Eukaryota; kingdom Viridiplantae; phylum Streptophyta; class Magnoliopsida; order Arecales; family Arecaceae; genus Calamus; species Calamus simplicifolius. The sequence goes on from UESW01004027.1 coordinate 633,965, forward strand.
GAAAACCTTTTTGCTGGGGGACCTAGTCCTTCGGCGGGCCGAGGTTTCAAAACCAACGAAAGGAGGCAAGTTAGCGCCGAACTGGGAAGGACCTTATCGAGTCACCGAAGCACTCCACCATGGAGCGTACAAGATCGAAGGGCTGGACGAAAAGCCACTCCTGCGAATGTGGAACGCTGACAACCTCCGTCGGTATTATCAGTAGTGTACTCTCTTTTTACATTGAATTTCATGTTTACATTCTTCTGGGCCTTTGCCCTGCATTTAATATTAACAAACGTGAGTTCAAGTATCCCAATTTTCTACCAAAAGCCTGAGGCCAGCTCGGCACGGAAAGTCCAATGTACCATTGGCACTAAAGACCGGTGTACCACCGGCTTCCAAAAGCCCGAGGCCAGCTCGGCACGGAAAGTCCAATGTACCATTGGCACTGAAGACCGGTGTATCACCAGCTCCCAAAAGCCCGAGGCTAGCTCGGCACAGAAAGTCCAATGTACCATTGGCATTGAAGACTGATGTACCACCGGCTCCCAAAAGCCCGAGGCTAGCTCGGCACGGAAAGTCCAATGTATCATTGGCACTGAAGATCGGTGTACCATCGGATCCCAAAAGCTCAAGGCCAGCTCGGCATGAAAAGTTTAATGTACCATTGGCACTGAAGACCGGTGTACCACCGGCTTCCAAAAGCCCAAGGCCAGCTCAGTACAGAAAGTCCAATGTACTATTGGCACTGAAGACCGGTGTACCATCGGCTCCCAAAAGCCCGAGTCTTCCTCGGCATCCCGAGACCGATGCTCCATCGGTTCTCAGAAGCCCGAGTCTTCCTCGGTGTCCCAAGGCCGATGTTCCATCGGTCCCCAAAAGCCCGAGTCTTCCTCGGCGTCCCGAGGCCAATGCTCCATCTGTCCCCAGAAGCCCAAGTCTTCCTCGGCGTCCCAAGGCCGATGTTCCATCGGTCCCCAGAAGCCCGAGTCTTCCTCGGTGTCCCAAGACTGATGTTCCATCGGTCCCCAGAAGCATGAGTCTTCCTTGGCTCTCCCAAGGGTCCGGCCCTACATAGCTAAGGCGAAGTCACTCGCACATGAGTAGAAACTACCCCTCGGTGCTGACAAGGCCCCTAGGGGTCCCACGTTAGCAATCCAAAGGTTCAAAAGCGACATAAGGCAGTTGGTCAAAAACAATTTCATTGATGGAAAAATGTTTACAAAATGCCGAGTCGGACTTGATATAAAAAACAAAGGAAAATTACAATAAGATCAAGGATTGGCCGCGGACTCGTCGCCAGAAGATGCTCCCTCGGACTCCTGATCCGGTTCGATCTCCAAGGCTCGTGGGAGGTCCAAGACCCGGGCCACCTTCTCCCTAGCGTCGTGGAATCCTTGGATATAGGAGTCCGCATTGGCCTCGACCAGCTCGTCTACGAAGTGCTCCGACGTCTTGAATTTCTCCACGGCCACGACAGCCCTAGCCTCGATAGCAGCCTCCACCTCGGCAACCCTGGCCTCCATCTCCCCGACCAGAGAGGCTGCTGTCTTCTCCGCCTCCTTGGCGTGCTCCGCTTCCTCCTCGACACGCTTGGCCCTGTCTTCGACCGCCTGGACGGCCGAGTTCAGCTCGGCGATGTGGAGGTTCTAGGCCTCGATGGCACTCTCGGCCTTCGTGAGCTGATTGAGTGCCGCCCGAAGTCGATTGGCTTCGGTCTTCGCTCAGCTCTTGGCTGCCCTTATTTCATCAGCTCGGTCGACCTTAGCCGATTCCAGGGCCTTTTCTGCCGCTTCGGCCCAAGCCTGAGCCGCCTCAGCCTCCAGCTGAGCTTGCCGGATGAGGGTCTTTCCACCGCTGATGACCTCCCTTGCGGTCGCAAGGGAGTTTGCCAACTGCATTCGGGCTACATATCAGTACAAGATCAAATATTCAACGGGCGGAGGGCCACAGGATTACTTACTCGGGCGAGGGCCAAATAGGACTCTCGGAAGATCGTAGCCGCTTTCAAATGACTAAGTTCCTCCTGGACCTCGGGCACGACGATCCTCGAGACGAGCTGCTCAGCCCAGCATCCATCATTCAAAATGGAGTCCCGGGGCGGCCTCGGCTGGACCCCACTTCCCTCCGCGGCCTCGGCGATCTCAGGCTCGGTGCGTGGGGGGCTGACTGCCGGCATCTGCTCAGAGGGCAGACTCGCTGCCACTGATGGCCCCTCCCCCCAACTCCTTTATGCCTCGACCGGGGCTGGCTCGGCAGGCACCTGAGGCTCCTCTCCCGCCTCCTCGACCCTCACCCCCTCTGGTGGGGTGTCGGCCATCAGTTCTACCTCTGGAGCGATTGGAGGCTCTTGCTGCTTGGGCGACTGGGGAATCCATACCGTCAGGCGCTTGGGGGCCGACGCCTGCTGCCCCTCTCTTGGGCCCCCCTGGGCCCTCATCTTCTTGGTCGCAGCCTTCCTGAGCTTGGCGGTCAGGGGCTTCATTACTGCGCAACGTCGGTCGGAGTTAGTAAAAAAAAAAGAAAAAGAAAGAGAAGAAAAGAATAAAGAAGGGAAGTTTAGCTAAGTACAGAGACGTCTGTTACTCACCGCTTCGGGAGGTGAGGCCCGCCAGCCGGAGATTGTCCTCCGATAGGAGCAGGGTATATCTGGGGATGTCGGTAGTCAACAACTGCCCCAGTGCCTCCTTGCCTCCCGAAAGAATGGTGGAATTCATATTGGGTCGGAGGTCGGGATCCCCCCACCCAGGCTTGACTTGATCAAGATCCACAAAAAAGAACCGGGACTTCCATCCCTTGATGGAGGAGGGGAGGAGTAATTTAAGGACACGACCGGGTCGGGGCTAAACCAGCCACCAACCCCCCTGCTGCCTAAGGGTGTAAAAACAACGGAAGAGAGAGAGTCTGGGGGTGATCTGGAGGTGATGGCAGAGGACAAGAAAGGCACAAACGATACGAAGGAAGTTTGGGACCAGCTGAGTGGAGTCAAGGAATAATAGTCTAAAAGATTGATGAAATAAGGATGAAAAGGTAGGCGGAGACCTAATCTAAGGGATATTTCGTAGACGGCCACTCTACCGGGCCGAGAGGAGACCACCCTGTCGTCGGGGGTCAGAAGGAAGAGCCCGACATCTCGGGGAACCTGGTAGCGGGCCCTGATATTCGCCAGGTCTTGGCCCGTTACCGTGGAGGCGGTTCCCGTCGAGGATTCCGCCCTCGCCCTCGAGGAGGTGTCGGCCGCCGTCTGGCGCCTCCTCGCTGGGGCCCGGCTGGCCGCCGCCGAGCGTCTCCCCGCGGGAGCCCCATCGATGACCTACCATTGAGCGAGAGGAAGGCGGTCCTCCAATCGAAGGAGGAGGAGAGGAAGAGACACGAAGCCTCGAAGGAGAAATGTGGTCCTTGGGATCAACCGATGAGGACCAGGAAGGAGAAGAACTCATTGTAAAAATTCGAAAGAAGAAAAGAAAGGTCTAGGAGGGACAAGGGGCTGACCTGGGGGAGAAGATGGCGGACGCTGGTTCTCGGGTTGCAGAAAAGGTCGAAGGTCAGGGGTTCAAAGGAAGACGACGATAGTGGAAGCAAAGTGGCCAAAGTCAGCCCTCGTCCGGGGTTTTATCAGATTTCAAATCATCCCACCTCGCTTGACCAATCACGCAGACTCTTGCTATAGGTTGGATCACCTCAGCGAACGCCCCGCGCGTGAGACGATCCGCCTCCAGCCAATGACAGGATGCCGCTGACGTCATCGTCATGATGGCAATGATAGCGGCCACTTTCCATGGATTTTGAGAGGACAACCTAGCCTCAGGAACGATCCCTGCAGATCGGACGGACGGTAGCGACTGCCCCTTCACATCCCCCAGGTCGCCTGCGTTAAGCTATCGCAGTGCCCAGCGACATGTGTCTGGGGGTGGTTGGCAGTGGGCGGAGATTAGCCACTTGGGAGGTGACACCCCTTTTCGCTTCGCCAGGATGGACCCGCCTCATCTCAAGGGTGAGGGGGCATCTGATGTGGCTGATCCAAGATCGTCAAAATAAATAATAAGCAAGCGGTGAACTGATGAAGCCCAACCTCGGCCTCCGAAGCCGAGGGGGGCCTCGGAGGCCGAAGCGACTTCGGAGGTCCCCTTCGGCCTCTGAGGCCCCCTCGGCTTCGGAGGTCCCCTTCGGCCTCTGAGGCCCCTCGGCCTCGAGCTTCAGCCTCGGCCTCAAGCATCAGCATCGGCTTCGAAGGTCCCTTCGGCCTCTGAGGCCCCCTCGGCCTCGAGCTTCAGCCTCGGCCTCAAGCGTCAGCATCGGCCTCGGCTTCAAGCGTCAGCATCGGTCTCTGTCTCGAGCATCAGCCTCAGCCTTGGTCTCGAGCCTTCGTTTCGGTCTGGCCACCGAGGCTGGAAACCCGCTGTCTCGAGCCACCTGACACATCCATGTGGCCCACCAATCGCCTGCAGCGGCCATGTGACCCACCACTCACCTGTAACAGCGTGTGGCCATACCCCGTTATGGCGCATGTCAGACCCAGCCATATCCGTCTACCACCTATAGCGCCGCATTCGGCAGGTGGCAGACGAGGAAGGACATCTCTGACAGACGGTTACGATCTGTCGCTGTCAGCCTTGCTTTCCGTTTGTTAGTGGACAAAGGCACTTTGAAGTTAGCAACCTTTTGGAAGAGGGAAAAGAGAGACTGTCGGACATGTATAAAAGTCTACACTTATAACGAGAGAAGGATCCAAAAAATTTTGAGTTCTCTAGCTTCTAGCTAACTCTTATCTATTTCAAAGTGATTAATTTAAGCATCAAAAAATTCTCACCGAAGTATTTGATCTTCGATGACTTTTTTACTGGAGTCTAGCGAGAAAAATCTTTGTCTTTCCGGTATTTCAGAAAGGTGACTTGATGTTAATAATAATAATGATAATAATCCTGGCCAGCTGTTGGCGGTGCGGGCCAGCTGTGCTTGGTAAAGGAGTACGAGCGATTTTTCTCATTCCATAGGATTTGTTATGTAAATCTGTTAATATATCCTGCCGAGTGATCGTTCGTAAGCAACTTTACGTATAAGCCCATTAGATAACGTATTGTTCATAGAAGTCCCTGGGATAAACTATTTCGCATAACGTCGGCACAGGCGATGCAGGTGATCGATCATTGATAAAGATTCTAGGGTTACGAGCCAGGGCTTTGGAAGAATCGAAGCCGGAGAAGGAAATAGCCGCCGATCTTAACCCCTGCCTGTCTCCGTCCCTCGATTGGTAATCATGGCGACTCAGATGAGCAAGAAGCGAAAGGTTCGCTCCCGCCCATCGAATTCTTTCTTCTCGGCCTCGCAGCGTTGAATTCCTCGCTTTTTTTGATTTTTTTTTTTCTGGACTTTTTTTCTCGTTGTAGTTCGTGGCTGATGGGGTCTTCTTCGCGGAGTTGAACGAGGTGCTCACCAGAGAGCTTGCGGAGGATGGATACTCCGGCGTCGAGGTTAGAGTTACCCCTATGAGAACCGAGATCATCATCAGGGCCACTCGGACCCAGAACGTACTCGGTGATCTCTTTTTTCTTCTGCTCGTTTTCTATTGATTTGGATTCTTTTGATCACGAATCTAGGGTTTCCAGTGGGTAATTAGGGTTTTGGTTTGGGGTTTAGGTGAGAAGGGGAGAAGGATTAGAGAATTGACTTCAGTGGTACAGAAAAGATTCAATTTTCCGGAGAACAGCGTCGAGCTGTATGCCGAGAAGGTTAACAATCGGGGGCTCTGTGCTATTGCGCAGGCTGAGTCGCTCCGGTACAAACTCCTTGGAGGCCTTGCTGTTCGGAGGTGAGGTTCTTTTAAATTCAAAATGCCAATATTGTTGCATTTGTGTTTGTTCTTGAATTAGAAAAGGCGTGTGTTTTCTTATTGGTTTGTAGCTCTATGACTTTTTGAATTGTCTTGCACTGCTTGTGGATTTATTGGAGTTTGCTTGTTGTTGAACTTTTGTTATTTTTCGTCATCTTTACGGCAGATCGGTTTATTGTACTGCTGATGCGTCTGAGGATGACTACATTTTTTTGGTTGCCCTCCCAAGCAATTCTCTGCAATAAATATTTTCTAGTTATTTTATTGCTTTGTGCTTTGAAGGGAAATTTGTCCAAAGGTGCAATGATATGCTATTGTGGGGGTATTTTAACAAAAACCGACATTATCTGTGGAAAGAGAGACCGAATGAAATCATTTATGAAATGATGTGTATTGTATTCTACAGAAAAACTGCTGCTATGCTAGTCTTTGGATTGTCTTATTGTCAGAAGTTGGAATTAGTTCTCATGGTTGGTTAATAATTCAAGGACTGACATCAATATTGTTGGCATTATTGTTTGAAGTTTGAAACTTGGCTTTAACTTGTGAGCACTAACATTAGGACCAGGTGTCTGGAAATTAGCAGGAATAATCTATCGTGAACTTATAGTACTGGTATTATTCAGAATTTAAAGTTCAAATATATACAAAAAGAAATGAAAAAACAGGTACATTTTTTCTTATTGCTGTCCTCACTCGCTGGAGAAGTTAAAACTCTTAGTCCGACTCTGTTGGGAAAATTTATTTTGCTTCTATTCTGTTACCAAACTAACATGGTGATGTCAGAAATCTATTCCATTACAAGAGATAATTTTTTGTGAAAGTTTTAAGTACCATTTTCTTGCATGTTGTTATGGATATGAGACTGATAATATAGCATTTTTTAAGATTCTAGATTCTTTTGTTTTTCTTTTGCTTTTTTTATAGCTTATATAGGTTGGTTTGTACAATATTAGCCTTTTTTAAAAAAAAAAGTTTTGTACATGTATCTTAAAGTTTATAATGTAATTATTTTTTGTTTATAGGATGATGTATAGCATGCATTATTACTTCTTTTGTATGAGGTCCGTTCTTCATTTTTGGAAATCCTTGTTTCCCATGTTATAGATGCTGTTTGGAGCATTTTCACGTTTCAGTAGTGTATTAATTTATTCATCATGTATTTCTGCGCTGCATGGTTCATTTGATATTTATTGGTTCCCTTTCATGTGTCAGCTCCTTTAGGTTTACCATCTGTTTGGTCCTTTGAGGGTTTGTCATCTATAAAGCAAATAGGTTATTCAATGCCAACTTTGTGTCAGAAGATGACTATATTGATGTTGCCATGCATACTGACAATGTTAGCTTTGTAGAATAAAACTAACTAGCTTTCATGTAATAAGTTTGTTTTGGCAACAGGCTTACTGGTTCTCCAAATTCTCCACATGTCTTGAAATTTGTCTATTCGTCATCAATTTTTTTTTTTCCTTTTCAAATTTTCATCCCTTTTTTTCATATTCCTAAGAACCACACATGGATTAGTTGTCTTAGTTGGATTTAAGTACAAATCCTATCAATGCAAACTACATGATGGACTAGTTGAGAATGCTAATTGTTAGTCGTAATTTACAATGTATGGTGGCTGAAAAATAAGCGACATGTTCTGGAAATTTCTTAGTGATGCATCAAGTGGTTGCAAAATTATATGCTTATAATTCAAAATTTGAAGTGTTTATGGTTTAATGTAATTGACAAAACTCATAATGCTTGTGTTTGTCTTGATCATGCAATCTATGTTGGCTTTGTCTTAAGAATTTAGCACTAGGATTGGACAATTTGGTTTCTGATCTCCCTTTTGGTTTCAGGGCATGCTATGGTGTTTTGAGGTTTGTCATGGAAAGTGGTGCCAAGGGATGTGAGGTATGTCATGATTCTTGCAAATGGTTTTACTTCTATCATGAAGTCTTATGTGGTAATGTCTATGATTTGTAGGTTATTGTAAGTGGAAAGCTTAGGGCACAACGTGCTAAGTCCATGAAGTTCAAGGATGGATACATGATTTCTTCTGGTCAGCCTGTTAATGAATATATTGACTCAGCTGTGAGACATGTTCTTCTGAGACAGGTTAGCTTCTCATCTGCAGACTGTTCTCAGCCCTGTAGTTACCATTTTAAGATTTCTTTTTATGGTCACCCATTATTGAAACTCAGCAATTATCTGGGTTCTTTGATCAAAATGAAGTTACATAACATTGGGTGATTGGAATTGCCTTGTTATAGATTAACATTTACCCCTGGCTTGTCACCTGCACCTGAAAATATTGAGGCCAGCTGTGCTATTCCGGTCTGGCAACAAGCCTAAGATTCCCAAATAGCTATTTGAGGTTTTGTTGATGCTTTGTTTAAATCTGGACTTAAATTTTCATGAATCTTTTTTTTCCTCCTAAGTGTTGAAATTGTAGGTTTTTTTTGTTGTGCGTTCTCTTACCAAGAAGTGGACATTTTGATATTGATCATCATGCACCATACCTCTTTCTAATAATGATACTGGGCTGTTGCCTTAAATTTTTTTCTTCTGATAATAATACATACCAACATGTCTATTCCAAAGAAGGAAATACTGATATGCCTTCACCTACCTGCTGTTTTCTTCTATATCAAACACATTTTAGGTCATCAAGAAAAAAAAAAAAAGAACACAATTTTCTCCTAGGTTGTTTTGAGTTCATAAGGTTTGCTGATTCATGTAAGGGTTCTTTTTCGGTGGATTTATACCCTTAAGGTTATGCCTACGTTTTTTCTGTATATGCTTTCTTGTGTCTAGCGTTCTACTCCTAGAATCTGGTGTTGTTTTGTTGCTGCCTCTTTTGCTTTATGGCTTTTGATCTTAATCAATTTGTGCACCTTTTATGTTAAAGCAATAATTTGGTAAATTACAATTCTAATGAGATTAAGAGGAAACTTCTACCTAATATGAAGTCTTGTGTATCTTACCAATGAGATTCTTTGATTTTCTTTTATTAGGGTGTTCTTGGGATCAAGGTCAAGATTATGCTGGATTGGGATCCAAAGGGCAAACAGGGCCCTACAACGCCACTGCCAGATCTTGTCACCATTCACACTCCGAAGGATGAGGAGGAGTATTTGAGGCCACCTGCAATGATTCCCACAGAGATGGATGTCCCAATGGCTTAAATTAGCTGAGCTCTTTATATGAGAGCGTTGGGCATTTAACTAGTCTAAATAGTATTTATCTTTTTCATTTGCTGGTGTTTTGAAGAAGAGTTTGCATGTTTTATGAAACAGTGAGGTATAATTTCTTTCATACGTAGTAAAGGATTTGCTTGTTTCATCCATGTTGAAGAAAAATGAGGGTTACCTGAAGATGGATCAGTGACATCTGTTTCTTGTTCATAGTTTATCCATTATGATGTTTATCTCGACGCTTCAGTGCCCTTGTCTGATATTGAACGCTTTGCCATCTGTTGAAGTGACCATGATTCTGCAGTCAAATGCTGAACAATTTAGTCGGTTGGGAAAGTTGCAGAGATCTGAGTCATAAGGCTGGACCTTGATTTAGTGGCCAATTCTCGTTTTATAGATTTAGTTGTCATGTCTTATGGTTGTGTTTGTCATCTTTGGTGGTTTGACCTTGTCTGGTTTTAGCCACTTTTAATGCTTAAGAACAAAATTTTCTTTTAGAAATGAAGCCCCAAGGCTACATTTCTGTTTTCAGCCTCAATAAAGATTTTGTTGAGCTATTTAATTTTCATATTGCGTTCTTCGTGACTGAATGTCAAGCTATGTTTAATTTGAGATCTTATACTAACACTTCCAGGTGGTATGTGAGGGGTATCTGTTGACTCTATTCAGAAGTTTCATCAGTTCAGCTCCATTAGCAGGGATGACCGAATACGCCTCTTTGCTTTGCATGCTGATTTTCTTTTGCTTCTCCAGTCATAACCTTTACCAAAGACATATTTTGAATTACTGCCTGCTTTGCGAGTTCCTCCAAATCTTGTGGATTTGACTCTTTACACCCAGAGCAATCTCCATGATCTTGCAGTTGCCACGTAGGAAATCTCCCTGCCATGCTAAAAAGTCCACTGCAGAATTCCTTTTCCATTTATAAGCGGGAAAGTTCGCATCCATCACCCGTCTTTTGGCTAAAATAGAAGGAAGAATACTTTGTGATTCTGGTAAATGCACATGGAAGTCGAGTAATACTGACTTGGCAATTTATTGTCAATCATCGTGAATTTAGTTTTATTTTAGTAGGCAAGAAATAGACTCCACGTAGCATGGTACGATATTGGTATGGAGGTGGTATGAGACGAAACCATTGAATTATCCTAATTCTAGATTGGTTTGGCATGATTTACAGCAAACCGCTTGATTTGAAAGGGTTCAGACAATTCTAGATTGGTTTGGCATGATTTACAGCAAACCACTTGATTTGAAAGGGTTGAGACAATTGTTAGATATGATAAATTACCTTAAATACTGACAGATTATCCTTCTCGAACATTTACGAGCATTCGGTCATCTTCTCCAACGAGTCTGAAATCTTTCAGCGAGCTTGCAAAAAGTTCCAAGGACCGAAGATTTCGATGAAGATACTTTGACGCTCAGTTATAATCTGGGGAACAGTCGTGACCTTGAGAAAGTAAGTCAAAAGAGAGAGGCGTAGAGAGGAGTCATTTCTCAAGTTCAGAGAGAGAGGCTTAGAGAAGAGCCCTTTGTGAGCAAGTATGAGCGTTTAGGAGTGTTGTACCTGGTCGGGGGTCCTTCTTATCCATTTTATTTATCTTTGGACTTTGTGTCTGGAAAGCTTGGAGCCTTGTCATCTAGTGATGGAATGAATCAGTGGAGTCTCATGATGGATGATGACTTTTGAGGCTCATCTGATTTGAGTGGTTAGGGCGTCGAGCCTGTCATCTAGTGATGGAATGAATCACGTGGAGTCTCATGATGGATGATGACTTTGAGTCATCTGATTTGAGTGGTTAGGGCGTCATGATGAATGATGACTTTTGTGGATGGAATGTCAGAACTGATGTTTGTGAGACTTAAGGTGCTGCCACTTGTCAAAGCATTTATGATGACGACAGCAATGTGAGACTTGCTTCCTTGTGGTATGTCAGAGCTACATACCGTGTCCCATCAAAGGTGGGTGGCTACATAGTTTGTGGGTCAAGTCTCATCAAAGTGGTGGCCACTTGATTATTTTGTATCCCTTTCCCATGCGTGTACGGACAATGGTGAAGCCAGGCATATGGGCTCACGCATGTAGATTCTTATGCACGTAAGCCTCCTCACCTCCTGCGCCTACCTGCCATGTTGCCATGGGCATCCTTATGCATGCACAAACCAATGAGTGCAATGTGGCCGTCATGAAGGGCAGTCGGGAGATCGGAACAAATGCGGCTGGGAGTTGTTAAGACGGAGCTATGGTCGGAGTTCGGTATCCATTGTCGGGTCGGGATGGAGCCGGAAGCCCGGATCACTGGTGGCGGCCAAAATAGGGGATGGAGGCAAGAGTCGGTGCTGTAGCCGGGATTGAGAGCAGGAGACGGAACCGGGGGTGCTGAGACGGAGTGAGCCAGGGGTGGTGACTAAATTCGAGATCCTTCCGGTGTTGTAGCCGGGATTGAGAGCAGGAGATGGAATTGGGGTGAGCTGAGACGAAGTGAGCCAGGGGTGGTGACTAAATTCGAGATCCTCCGGGGTGGTTCGCTGCTCCGCGGCATGCTTGCCGATACCGACCCTCAGACCCCTTTCCTCCGCCGACGTCCATGGGCTAGAGTTTGGGCGGCACCAGGAAGTCCGTAGGAGAAGAGGACGGTGTCATGGGTGACAACCATGTGGATGAGGAGGAAGATGCCAGAGGTTGGAGATGACGCAAGGAGAGAAACAGAAATTGCCTCCAACATGGAACTGAGACCAGCCTTGAATGAACCCAAGCTTTTATGGCAGGAAGGGTTGGAGAAAAAGTGAGGGGCCCCTGACATGACCTCATCATGGTGGGTAGGAATTGTTAGTGGCCTTGAGTCATGGGTGGAGACATCATAACGTGTTGGAATCTCCATAGAAAAGAATACTGGGAGTGGCTCCTTAGCATTTGTTGATTGTTCGAGGAGCGAGCCAAGTTCAAAGGTGGCCATCAAGGAGAAGAGCCGCTTAGGATGAGGCCTCCTAGAAGGAGAAGGGCCACCTAGGAAGAGACTGCCTAGGAGGAGAAGGGCCATCTAGGAAGTCGGGGCCGGATTCAGATGCAGTCATTGTATCCCATGGGGTCAACTGGCCCCATCAGATGCCCTCCACATTTATGAGCTTGTGTGACTGCATGCCCTGCATCAGCCAAGCGAAAGGAGTGTAGAAGTTTTTTATCTTTGCACTTGTTATTGCTTGCTTTGGCTCTGATTCCTTCTGAGTGGCGGAACCTTTTTTTATAGGTTTTTGTCTGCCTTATGGGGACCTTCGCATGCTCTCGGGAGCCGTGCTTTTGCTTATTCAAAAAACTTTAAAAGAGGTTTGGAGGTAAGTTAATTACCTTTGTGTGGCAGCTAGCAATCCTCTCCCAATGCAGGGTCTAGGAGTGGATGCCCATCAACATGAGCTAGGGTTGACCTTTCCCGCTGTGAGCTGACCTGGGGCTTCATCTTTTTGTTGTCATCCACCAACTTGGAGTTGGGAGGTCTTTTTCCAACTACTGACTTGAGGCTACCGAGGTAGGCTTAGGGCTGCTGAGACCGACTCGAGGACTGCTGAGATTGCTTGGGGGCTACTGAGACCGGCTCAAGGGTTGCTGAGATTGGCCCGAGGGTTAGAGAGAGCGGCCAGCACCGTTAACTGTGAGCCGATTGGCCATTAGCCGTAGAGGTAAAAAAAAGCTGCTGAGGCTGAGATAAGGCCATTGAGGCTGATAGAGCCGTTGAGGCTGAAATAAAACCATCGAGGTTGTAATAATGTTGCTGAGGTAGAGAGACAAAGCCGCTAAGGCCGATAGAGCCGCTGAGGCCAAAATAAAACCATTGAGGTTGTAATGATGCAGCTAAGGCAGAGAAATAGAGCCAATGAGGCTGAAATAAAATCGCCTCAGGGGTTTCGTGGTCGGTTCGGGCGTTTGACTTGGGGCCGCCGAGTCTATAGGACTTGAACAATCTTGGGGGTTTCTAGCACCGGCCCAGAAGTGTCTATGATTGCGGGGCCACCGAGGTCCTTTTGAAAACTACCATGGAGGTTTCTTGCGTCGGCCCAAAGTTTACTTGGGGCTGCCGAGACCATAGGACTTGAACCACCTCGGGGGTTTCTCATATTGGCCCGGGGTATCCTCATCATCGCGAGGCCACTGAGGTCAGTTTCTTTTGAAACCACCACTACGGGGGTTTCTTGGCCGGCCCGAGTGGTTGTTGAGAAGTTGAATGAAAAGAAATTTTTTCTCAAAATGTAGCGTACTTAGCTTTTGTAGCTTTTTGCCTTTACGTTTTGTTTGGTGTCGACGTCGATTAAAGGCTGATTTTTCTTTAGAATATCTTCAGTATATTGGCGATTTGCCCTCAAGGAACTATGTCAACTGAAGATGAGGTACTGGTGCCAAAATCCGAGAGCAGCTGGAACAAAATCCGTAGGAGGTCCTGGGCTCGATTTGGCTCTTGGGTGCAGAGAGAAAGAAAGAGAGGGAGAGAGGGGAAAGGTGGAGTCAACAGTCAAAGCCCCTTGTCCCCATCTCCACCTTGTATTAATAGAACCAGCACCTCCTGAATTACCACCACTAGGAATTAAAATGCCCATAAATGCTTGAGGTAACTAGGAGTTAGGATGTTCATAAATGCCTGAGGTGATGGGCCATGGACAATGTCTCAAGTTCGTCCATCTTAGGAATTACTTTGCCACCGATACCTTTATTTAGGGGCTTCAAGGTGCTTTTACTACTTAATCTTCTGGGATGCCTTTCAGAATAACTGTATAATTGGTAGAAGTCTGAGCGCATGCCACCACACAAAGGCTTATAATTTAGTGTCATAGGGCTATTTTTCCTTTAGTACCTTCCGTGTGAAGTTAGCTTCGTCAGTGCAAATATATTTTGCGCATGGCTTAGGAGCTCGGAGTAGGAGCTAGGAGGCTTCTTGTCTAGTGAATAAGTGAAATGGGAGTGGCAAAGTCCCTGCTTCAGGGTCAAAGTGCCACAACATCGTTGAGGTGATAAACCTCCATGGAAACCATCCTGAAATGGACCACAAAATCTTTTAGGGATTCTTTCTCTTTTGTCGGACGGAGAACAAGCTATCTGCCATCCGAGAAATCCTTCGATATCAGAAAGAGTCGATACAAGAATACAAGTAAAAGGATATCAGTTGCCCCTTGAATTTGCATGAGGGCCTTGTAACTCTTGAAATGGTCAAGTGGATCCGTGGTGCCATCAAACGGATCTAACTAAGGAAGGCAAAACCTAGAAGGAATGAGCTCTTCCATAATATGATGAGTGAGGGTGGATGAGTGTCGTAGTCCACCTTCGACTGATTGTTGAGCCTCTGGCTGAGCTATTCCAACTGTCCGTATTGTTCATCCAAGCTTCTCTCCACCTTGCAGTTGATACTCTCACCCGACAACTCAGAAGATGAGTAGAGAGAGGAGTAATGCCAATGGTGACGTCTCCGCTCGGGCTCCTTCCAGTATCGCCGCTTGGGAGAGGGACTACTCGAACGACGAGCGAACGATTGTGGTCTCTTGAAATCTGCATGATGGTAGTGTTTAGGTGAAGCATGATGGCGGTGAGCCTCACTTTGAGGAGATCTTCCATGAGTGAATTGTTGGCTAACTGGTGTAGCTATCACAGGCAATGTGAGAGGCTTGGGCTGCTGTTGAGTGGCCACCGAGCGTTGCTCTTATAACTCATGAACTGCTACAATCAAGGCTTGAACTTGTTGATTGAGGATGACCAGTTAGTTAATTAGAGCAGCTGAGGCTGGTGATGAAGGAGGAGCAGAGAGGGTGGTCTTTTGGTACTCAGTGCGATGTGTTTGCCCTCTGGTATCACTGGCAGGGACCTCTGGCATGTGCGTAACTATCATGATTGTCTTAGAGGGAACAAAGACTTACAACTCAGGAAGACAGAGTTATCTTTTCTTCAATGCATCCCCCCTTCCTAGCGTGTCAATTTGATGCTATTAATCACCCTCCTTGAACGTTTATGAGCGTCCAGTTGCCTTCTCCAACGAGCCTGGATCCTTCGGCGAGCTTCTTGCGGTCGGAAGCTTGTAAAAAGTCCCAGAGACCGGAGATTCAGTGGGGATCCTCCGCGCTCAATTCAGTGCTCTGGACAACAGCCGTGAGTTTGAGAAATCTCGAAAGAGAGAGAGGCTTAAAGAAGAGCCCTCTGTGAGCAAGTATGAGTGTTTAGGGGTGTTGCGTGTTGTTACCTGGTCGGAGGTCTCTCTTACCCATTTTATTCATATTTGGACTTTGTGTGGCTTGCTTATGAAGCTTGGAGCCTTGCCATCTAGTGATGGAATGAATCATGTGGAGCCTCATGATGGATAATGACTTTTGGGACTCATCTAATCTGAGTGGTTGGGGCGTCATGATAAATGATGACTTTTGTGGATGGAATGTCAGGGTTGATATATGTGAAACTTGGGGTGCTGCTACTTGTCAGAGCATTTATGATGACGACAGCAATGGTGAGACTTGCTTCCTGATGGTATATTAGAGCTGCAGACCGTGTCCCATCAAAGATGGGTGGTTGTATAGTTGGTGGGTCAAGTCCCATCAGAGTGGGTGGCCACTTGATTATTCTGTACCCCTCCCCATGCGTGTACGAACAATGATGGAGCCAGGCATGTGCGCCCCACGCATGTAGATTCTTATGCACGTAAGCCTCCTCGCCTCCTATGCTTGCTTGCCACGTTGCCATGGGCGTCCTCATGTATGCACGAAACCAGTGAGTGCAACGTGGCCACCATAAAGGGCAGTCGGGAGACCATAACAAAGGCGGTTGGGAGCTACCAAGACGGAGCTGTGGTCGGAGTGGCGGCCAAAACAAGGGATGGAGGCAAGAGTTGGTGGCTGTAGCCAGGATTGGGAGCAGGAGATGAAACCGGGGGTGAGCTAAGACAGAGTGAGCCAGGGGCGGTGACTGAATCCGAGATCCTTCGGGGTGGTTCGCTGCTCCTCGATGCCATGCTTGCCGATACTGACCCTCATACCCCTCTCCTCCGCTGACGTCCATAGGCTGGAGTTTGGGCGCCACCAGGGAAGTCCGTAGGAGAAGAGGACGGTGTCATGGGTGACAATCGTGTGGATGAGGACGAAGACGCCAGAGGTTGGAGATGACGCAAGGAGAGAAACAGAAACTGTTTAAAGCCTTCGCCTGGAAACTTGCATTTCTTCTTTCCTTCTATGAGGTTGGCCTTAGGTCGGTAGGTTGTCCTCCTATCTTCTTGTCTTGGCTCTTGTTGTCTTCCTCAATTCTCAGGCGGACAATTAGATCTTCAAGTCCCATCTCCTTCCGCTTATGCTTCAGGTAGTTCTTGAAGTCTTTCCATAATGATGATAGCTTCTCTATGATGACAGCTACCTGAAATGACTTATTGAGAGACATTCTCTATGCATGTATCTCATGTAGGATGATCTGGAGCTGTTGGACTTACTCTATAACAGTTTTGTAGTCGACCATTTTGTAGTCTAAGAACATTCCAACCACAAACTTCTTATGTCCAGCATCCTCTGTCTTATACTTTTTGTCCAAGGATGCCCATAACTCTTTGGCAGTAGCAATACTATTGTACACATTGTACAGGGTATTATCCAGACCATTTAGGATGTAGTTCTTGCAAAGGAAGTCTGAATGCTTCCATGCCTCCATCAGCAATTACTTGCTTATCGGTCTCCCCTTCATTTAGGACTTGTGGATCTTCATTTAGTACTCTGATCAGATTCAGAGTTGTGAGGTAGAACAGCATCTTCTGTTGCCACCTCTTGAAGTCGGTCCCGAAGAACTTCTCCGATTTCTCAGCTTGAACGGATGTAGTCATTATAGCCATCTGCAGCAGAAAATTGTCTTAAGATTGTTGGTGCAGATTGTGGCTACCTAATTGATAAGACTGAGTCTAGAGTTACACTTTATGTTCTTAAGATAATTTCATCCTACAACGGTGCTTATGGTATGTATGACGATTGTCTTCCAAGGTATAACAATTTTCTTTTGATGAAAGTAGCATTAAATTCACCAAAAATATCGAACCAAGAATGCTTCTCTCTCGTTTTATATGCACTATTGCTACACTTCCCTAAGGATGCAAATGTCTAAGAGAAGAAAGAAAACAAATTGGATTGGATTGAATTGAATGAAAATGCTAATATCTACGGTCCTATTTATAGCCTTTAGGTACCCCTTGAAAGCAACCCTACGGTTTTAATTTAATTTGAATTACTTTGATCGGATTTGATCAAAAAATATGAGGGTAAGGGCTTATTACCCTTGATATGCCCAGTCATCTTCATGATCTTCAGATCACACGATCCGATAAGCCTTTCCATGATTTGAATGGTCGTTTCTCCGATCAGATAAGCCATTTCCACGATCAGATAAGTCATGGCATAGCTTTGATACGCCTTTTCACGATCGAACAGTTGCCTTGTCACCAACGATCATCAATGGCTTGATCGGACGAGCACCTTATCACCAACGGTCTAATTGATCTCAGCCCCTTATCTTAATCTGATCAGTCTCCACCGTCGATCCTCATGATCAAGAAAAAATTTAAAGCCTTTACGCATCACCCTCAAGCTCTTCACTTATGGTGAGCTTATGGAACTTAAGCATAAAGGAAGAAGTTTTCATATAAGTGAACCTTTCTTTTTTAATTTTTTCGATATAGGACTAAATATCCTCACAATTTTTCATTCACACACAAGAAGAAGGTAACGCGCTTTTAAGGCCTATTAGGGTATTCAAGGCCATTTGATCCATTACCCAATAGAGTATTTATTCATTTTTTAGGAACCAATAAGAAATTCATTTTATACAACATGATGAAGAGAGAGAAATCTTATGTATATATATAACAATGGCATATAAATATCTTCCAACTCAGTTGGAGAGAAGTTTAATTTTAAATATGTTTTTTTTGAAAATTTCTTGAATGTGAGGTGCTGATTGATGCATTAGATTTTCTCCTTCCATTCGAAAGAAGAGATTTTTTTTTTTTTTTGCTAGATAAAACATTTCTGCAACAAAGAAATCGTGCACGAAATGGTTGGCTGTGCAACCTTAAGTGATGGAAAAGAGTCCATGGTTTTCTTATTGAAAAAAAAAAAAGAAGAAAAATGTCGATGGCTTGAATTCACCAAATGTCGCGCTCCTCCTCTTGAGTTGGTCCAGATTTCAGGGTGAAGTCCGAACCGGTCCGGCTCGCTTCCACAACGGCTTGAAACAATCCGGTTCGAAGAAGAATGGAGTCGGGCCAGTCGGCCCCTTCTCCACGCTGCGGCTCTATAAATCGCCCCCGCAATGTCCAAAGGAGGGCTAGGGTTTTAGACTGCAGTCCTTTTCTCTGGTAGGTTAGTCGGCGGCTGCCGAAACCTAAAATCGCCGTAACGGCTCTAATCGAGGCGATCCATCGTTTATTATCGTATTCTGAGGTGATATATGCGTCGAATACATTTGTTTCCTCTTTTCTCATTAGATTTCCTGAAAAATATGCCCTTTTTTTCTCACGAATAGAACCCTAGCAAGGGCCTTTGGATCATTCTGTTTTGTTTCCAATTGAATCGCCATTCTCTTCCTTTATTTACTGTTTCGGTCTTCCTCATCAATAATGAGAAAGGATTTTTGTTTTTTTTTGATTTATTTTTACCGTTCGCTTCCTTTCGAATCAGAGATCAGAAGACCATTGAAAGCCTTTGATAATTGCAGGATAGTGTGTATCGGTGTTATGCTCTTTTATAATGCATTCTTGCCGAAAGTGTTTCCTGCTACAGTAATTTGGGGAAAATGGGCAGTTGAGTTAAGCCCTAATTCTACTGGGTATCTCAACAATCATTTTCCTCATATTTCACCGCAAAAAAAAGGCTTTGAGGATTTTATTTTTTTCCCCACGTCCCTTGATACCTTATAGATTAACTTCTTATGAAGTTTGTTGGGCTTCGTTGCGTCTGGTTGGAATTCGAGGACTTTCACTAAAAATATCGTAGAATATTATCCTCTATTTGAGCATTTGAAAGATATAATTTCTGTGCTTGTTCTGTGGATTAAAAAGAGATTTCAAGGTGAAAATTTGTATTGATGACAGCCAATAAAATGTCTATGGTATCAAAATGGTAAAAATGAAAGTTCCTACTTGTGATTATTTTCTCTTGTTTAGGGTCCTTAATGGATCCTCTTCATCAGCGACATTGCAGGATAGTGTGTATCGGTGGTCTGCTCTTCTACTGTGCATTTCTTGCCGAACGTGTTTCCTGCTAGAATAACTTCTGGAGAAAATGGGCAGTTGGGTTATTCCCTAATTATTCTTTGGGTATCTCAATAATCATTTTCCCCATATTCTTTGCTTTTTTTTATTATATCTGGTGGATGGATTAGATTGCTTTCATGAATTTGTCATCTATTTCCTCTTCATCTAAAATTAATCGTAATGTCAGAATATTTACTTCACGAGAAGCATTGGAGATTGGCTTTTGTTTGCTCTTCTTGACACAAAAGGGGCATTTGTTGGTAGTAATTCATCTTGATAATCTTAAATTACTAAGCCGATTGCATATTTGGTAATTAGATTTGGTAACAAAGACGGTAATATTTGATTTTTAGTAATTTAAGATTATCATAAATCAAAGTAATTTAATTTTTATTTGAGAGGTAGGTATCTAAGAGTACCAAGGTGCAGTAATTTCAGATTATACTCTTAACTTTTATATAAATATTTAATAATATTTACTTTAATTATATTTAATAGGTACTTAATAAAATTTAAATATTTAATATTATATTTATATGTAATATTAAGTATATAATACAATGTAAATATAAAATTTAAAATTATTAATGTTTATGATCTTCTGGTAGATTAAATTATTATATTAAAATAATTTAATATATGATATATATTTATATTTATAATATTTCAAAATAATTTTACAAAGAAACATTGCTTTTTAGTAGAATGCTTCATATTCTAGCTAAGAAAAGACAACTTAACGGGCAAAAAAATATTTATAACAAAATATAAATAGAATTTAATGTAATATATAATATACATTAAATCTAACATTTCTTGAGAATTTGAATTAACATTGTTAAGGCAAATCAAACATGATAACCTTATATTATCGATAATCTGATTACTAACGTAAGATTACTAAAAAGATTACTAAGTTTTTTGGTAATATTATATTATCGCAAGGAATGCAAGACTTTTGATAATATTATTGCAAGGAATACAAGACTTTTCATGCATCAGCAATTTTGAAATGGTACACCATCCTCTTCAAATAAGCAGCTACAGTTACCATCTTCTGCTCAGGTATGTTAGAAAGATGGGCAACATGTTTCGCTTAAAATATTTTGCAGGCATTTTTCTTTGTTAAGTTTTTCAGAGAACCTAGCATGGAAAAGATATGGTTGTAGTTAAGTCTTTATTGGATGTAACATTTTTTTCTATTTTGGATATGTGGCTTAATCTGGTCACTAGATGTGGGTTTTGTTGGTTCAGTGTTGATCAAGATTGATAGTATGCAAGATAAATTAGTTTACTTCATGCAACCTAACTTTTCTATTTATGCTTCTCTATATGTGTGTGCATTACTTTCAGATAAATAAGAAATCGAGGATATTGTCTTATTCTTGTTGCCTGCCCAATTTGGAGTAATTTCTCCTTTTAGGGAACCATTGAGATGTATTGCAGGACCTGAAACTGTATCGGCACCATGTTCTCATCAATCTTTTGAAAACCGGATGGAACAACGAAATAGCTTAACATTTGGATCATGCCGGATCATGGGGGACTGAAAGAGTGCCTTTGAATAACATGTTCATTATTTTACCAAGAGAAGGAAAAAAAAAGGGGGAAAAAGTCTCATCAGGTTATAAGCATGGGCTTTGTCGTAGTTCCTGATGGTCAATGATATTGATAAAATCTAATATTCTACTAATGGAGCTACTCCCAGCTCCCCTGCTGTGTAAGTAAACTGATTCCATTGTGCTTATTGCTATGATGGTTCGTATTAATGTTTCAATTCAACACTGTTGTGCTTTTTTGTTAATTTATTTTAGCTCGTTTACTGACCGTGTGTATGGGCGCCGTGCTGGGAAAGGTGGTAGCTGGGTTTAACTAGAGTTTTCAGTTGTTGAAATGTTCAATCTTCGATCTT
The DNA here is from genome assembly GCA_900491605.1 of Calamus simplicifolius. NCBI lineage: Eukaryota > Viridiplantae > Streptophyta > Magnoliopsida > Arecales > Arecaceae > Calamus > Calamus simplicifolius. Next base: position 655,124 of record UESW01004027.1, read on the forward strand.
AGTGTTCCATATTTTTGGAATTTTTTTCAACTTTGGAGATTGAAAATATGGTATCTTTCGATTGGTCTTCTTTTTCTAACCAATATCAGAAGATTGTTGCAAGCTTAGTGTTGTTTCTAAGAGTGAATGAGCTTTTAAGGCTATGTTTGAATCTTTTGAAGGAAAGGAAGGAGAGAGTAAAAAGAAGTAAAAGGATGGAAGGAAAAGGAAAGAAAAAGGAAGAGTTATTCTTTTCTCTTTTTGAAAACGATAGAAGGAAAAAAAGAAAGAAAATATAATTATTTGTTTGGATAATGAGAAAAAAAAAAAAAGGAAAAGAGTTGTGTGACAATAATATCTTTTCTAAATAGAGAATGAATAGAAAGATGAAAGAATGAAAAATAAAAAAATGAAGGAATATTTTAATCTTCTACAAAATATGACAAACCTTTTTTTTTTTTTTTTGGGTTAACAATTTAAGTGAATTGGTTACTCTTATTCCTTTTTTTTTTTTCATTTTTTTCTTTCATTTTGTTTCCTTTTCTTCTATTCCCTTTCATCCAAACAAACCCTAAGACAATGATTTGTGGATTGGCTGTTTTGCCTAATGTTCTTACAGCATGGAATTTTGAGATCTTTGTGGGCATGATAAGCCAGAAGTGGTAGGGATAGTTGATGAAATGTTGAGTCACATGAATTCGGGAAGCCCTTGCTTCCTTTCACCCTTCCTGCTGGTCTAAGTGTTCTAACCGTCTTGGACGCATTGTTATTTTGTTGGATATTTAGAACTGCAATTGGATCAGGTCAGGCTGATCTGTTTTTAATTTAAATTAATCCAAAATGAATCTGTACCAGAATGTGCTATACATTTCAGTACAACTCCAAATTATTTGGACTTTTCGTATTCTCAATCTATAGCTGCTGCATGTACATAAATTTCAGATTGCTCCTTTACATAAGAGATTAAGATCGAATCTTGTAAAGTATATTTTTGTTCAGTTTAGATATGCCTTACCATCATTTTATTATTATTATTATATATATATATATATATATATATATATATATATATATATATATATATATATATAGTTAAGATTATTTTTGGTCAGATTGGATTAAAAAATATGACAGATTGATAAAATTAGTGTTAAATCAGAAAGGAATTAATTGGCAAACGGTTGGCTTACCTCTTTCATGGTAGTAATTTGGGCATATTCTTTTAATTTTTTGGCTAAAATATTTTTTATTGAAAGGGGGAAGGGCGTCCAAATATATATATTCATTTATTACATTAATATGCCTATATTTTTAATTTTTAATATTTTTATTTTTTGTTAAATTTTTTATGATTTGTTTGGATTTTAGAGAAGGGAAGAATTGTTAAACTAATAAAGTTTACATTCATCTTATTTGAATAGAAAGAAAAGAAGGCAAAAAAAATTACAAAATTATAAATTTATCCTAACATAAAATAAATCAAAATTAATTTATAGAAAGAAATATAATTCAACTCATCGTTTTTTTTTTTTTTTTCAACTACATCAGGTTAGTTACTTGAATTTGCTTTCTTTTTATTCAGAATCAAGTCAATGTTCAAATTACAAATAGGTATATATTTTATTTATTTTTATCCATATTAGTTTAGGTATATTTTATTTTTATTCTTATCATGAATTATTAAAAGTTCACTCTTTCTAATTAGAGCATTTAAAAGTTCACATTGTCGTAATCAATTTTTTTCATTTTATTTTTAATTGGAACTATTTTTATCATTTTTTTATATATTTATTTTTAATTTTATTTTTTAAAATTTTGCACATATTTATTAACATACGTATTTTTGTTATTTTAATTTATAAAAAATATAATTCTTAGGAAGATAAAATTATAAATTTTTTAAAATTAAGATTTCAATATATAGAAAAAAATGAAAGGGGAATAAGTAAGCCCCTCCCTTTTATTTTAATTATTTTATTTTTTTATCAATATTCATCCAAACAAACTCTTCGGAGGAGATTATGGTAAAGAATTAGGTTAGTCTTTGTACATCGCCTTTGGTAAAGTAAATTTTATGTAGCTATACCTTTCTTTTTTATTGATCCACGTGAATTTTGCTTGGAATTTTTATTTGTCATTTTGTTTGGATTTTGCTGATGAAAAGTTTTTTTCGATTCTAAAACATTTTTTTTTCTAGCTTTCGGTAAGGAATCAGTTCAAGGTTGGAACAAGATTTTTTTTCTCGCTTTAAGAGTGATCTAAGAATAAATTTTCATTGGTGCTATAAGTTTCTTTGTAGCTAAAAAAAAAAAAGTGCTTCAAAAAAATATTCTGATATTCGGTGTAAGAATATTTTGATCGAAGGCTAGAATAAGCTACTAAAAAATATATTATTCTTAGTAGAAGAAAATATTTTCTTCGTTAACTTCAGAAGAAAATATTATTCTCAGCAGAAAATCAAAAACTTTTCTTTATATATATTTTTATAATTTTTTATTATACCAATTATTTTGATAATTAGAGAAAGTTAATATATTAGAATATCGAATAATACTTAGATAGCATACTTGGCATATTATGATATTCTGTGAGTCATAACTTAGTTCACTAATAAAGGATATTCTTATTATGAGGGGTCAATACCTTTACTTTCGTGTTTTTATACATGGATGTTATAATCTTTTAACTACGGTGCATACTTTTTAAATTAGGGTGTTATAAAACTGTTTCAGCCTACATCAGTAAGGAAAAGTCATCTTGTACTGCGCTTGGTGAAGGAGTGCATGCGGCTTTGTGTGCGCTGATTGATCGTTGATGTGCGGTGTGTAAAAGGATAAAATCATTACGAAATTTTTTGGATGGGTGTTATAAACCTGAATATTTTTGAAAGAAAGGGTGTCGTAGTTTTTAATTGGGATGTTGTAATGTTTGTTTGGTCTACATTGGGATGTTGTAATGTTTGTTTGGTCTACATCACTAACGTTCTAGCTTATGACATTCTAAGAATTATTATAACCAAGATGATAGGTATTTTAGGGGTTAGAATATAAATCTTAACGATTTTTGAATGGATGTAATAGTTTTTTAATTGGAATGTTAGTTTTCTAATTGGAAGTGTCGTAATATTTTTTTGGCATATACCACTCACCTTCTAGCTTTAGTAGCATATTATAACACTTTGAAAATCATTATTAGACCATAGATGACAAGTATTATAAGTATTAGTGATTAGAACATAAATCTTAACGTTTTCTTGATGGGTGTTATAGTATTTTAATTGGGGTGTTATAATGCATTAAATGTGGTATTGTAATTTTTTTGATCTTGCATGTTATGACACTCTAAGAGTTAGTATTTAGACTATAGATGATAGGTATTCTAGGTATTAGTGGTTGAAAAATAGACCTTAACGTTTTTTTTAATGAATATCATAGTTTATTAACTAGGGTATCGTAAGTTTTTAACTGTAATGTTTTTCGGCAAGTGCTATGTATTCACATAACATTGCATAATAATTATTATGCTCTAAATAAAATGACATAAAAAACTATGGATATTAATGTTTATGATTTTGTACCTATATTTTTATAATGATGCTAAAATTATATATATCAAATAAATCAATATGATCACAATAGTGTACCTTTCTATTGCTTCTCAAATTGGAATGGAGTTCAATTCAGTACATGATGCATATAATATTTATAATGGATACATAAAAAGAATTGGTTTTAGAATCATAACAGTACGTAGCAGGACCAACTACAACAAAAAAATTACTTGAAGCATATGGTGTGTTGGAGGTAAGAAAAATCTAAAAAAATAAAGAAGTTTATGAATTCTAGGGATACTAGCAAAATTGATTGTAAGGCATCGATTTAAATTCTAAAAGTGGTAGTGGATATTGGTTGAGATTTTTTATAACATAACCATGTGATGTAACATCAGTTGATTATTTACGATCCCATAGAAGGATTAGCATACTACTAGAAAAGACAGAGATCAACAATTTATGCTGAAATATTTTCATAACTTAAATATACTATGCCATGACAAGAAGAAAAGGAGTTTATTCCTTTCACAAAAAAGGATACTCGTAATTTCATATCATGAACGTCTTTCTCAGCTGAAAGAATGAGAGACACAATCAATGGTAATTCATTTCATATAAATGCAAGTAAAAAATATAATTTTTTTATACCCTAGGTCTAAATGATAATGGATAGCTTATGTCTGTCTTTTGAATTCATTCAAGGTAAAGATTAGCATGCACTTACTTTGGTGATGTATCAATCTTTCACTCAACCTACTTGACAAATAGATATCAAATGTTTTTTGTCCATTTGTCAGAGTCAACATCATGGACAATCCATATTGCTTGGTTGTACATTGCTATCAGATAAGAGGTCTGAGATATATAAATAAGTTTTTCAATCATGATTGGATACAAATGGTATTCAAGCACTTAATGCCATCATAACTGATCAAGATAAGACAATCGGGGTTATTGTTGGGAAGGTTTTTTTCAATGCACGACATCGATTTTGTTTCAGGCATATATTGAAGAAGATTTCTGAAAAGATTGGCCACATTTACACTATAAATTTTAAATTTATGGTTGATTTTGATGAAGCAATATATGATTTACTTACCATATAGTCTTTCGATTTAAGAAAGGTGGCATATCTCATGAGAAATATGAAGAATGCAAGGTTATAGATTAGTTAAATGCCTTTTATGAATGTTGAGATAAATAGGTTTCAGTTTACCTTAAGAATAAGAATATATTCTTCGAAGGTTAGGATTGATTTATATTCATGTTCATAAAAGTCAACAAGCTTTGTATATTTAATGCTTCTTTTTTTTCATAACTATGTACAGGGATGTCATCTTCACAAAGGAGCAAGGGCATCAATCACTTGTTTGATGGGTTTATAAATTTGAAGATTACACTCAAGGAATTCATGATAAGTAATGAGGGGTAAAATCATATTAATATTTATGCACACAAAATGGTTGAGATCACTTTTGATTTTCGATCCGCCAGCTATCACATCCGGAAAAGAATAAGGCTGATACACCTCAGCAAGGCCGAAGTACCCTTATGCCTTGGCAAGACCAAGCCATTCCTATGCCTTGGCTAGACTGAGCTATTCTCATACCTTGGTGAGACCGAGCTATACTTATGCCTCGGCAAAACCGAGCCATTCCTATGCCTCGGCTAGATCGAGTTATTTCCATACCTCGGTGAGACCGAGCTATACTTATGCCTCGGCCAACCGAGCCATTCTTATGCCTCGGCCAAACCGAGCCATTCCCATGCCTCGGCTAGATCGAGCCATTCCATGCCTCAGCTAAATCAAGCTATCCTCATACCTTGGCCAGGCCGAGGCACTCCTGAACTCTGCGAAATGAAGTGCGAAAAAATTTAAATTCATGATAATTAGGCAAGATTTCAATCACGTGGATCTTCGGTCGCTTTAAGTGGAGGGAAAAGCCAATAATACTAAACGTGGCCTAGAACCTACAAGGCACTGAATCTCAAAGCATCAGTTAGCTCCTCTCAATTCGGATTCAAAAGCTACCGATCTCGTAACAAATTTGATTCAATCAGATTCAAATCATGACGGTTTCTATTCCTATGACACGTTCAAGAAGTACGCTTAATCTTTCATTAAAAAACTCCATTGAAGCTCAAATAGAGCTCCCCATCTCCCCGAGAGGTTATCCTAGAGGGACTCTTCTGCGAGAGCCTTCTTTTCATATCTGTATGCTGTGAATCTTCACTGACTTGGGCGTCAAAGGTCTTTTGCAGAGGGCCAACCCCAATGCTCGCTACGTGAGGATTTTTTGCAGGTCCCTCTAGACGAGAGATTGGCATCCGGTTCCGATGTGGGCTGCACCCGAGTTGGAGAACGGATTTATACGGCAATAGATTGGAGAGGAAGGGCCTCAAGTCTCATAAACTTGTGATCAAGGAGATAAGGCTTGAAACCAGAAGAGCAATCCTTCAATGGTAAATCGAAGGAGAGCCATCTTGGATGCTCAAGATCGGACCGCCTCCCAAAGGCCTGATCCCACAAATAGTATGGCACCCTGCATTTTCCACAGCTGAGACTCCCTCACTACCAGCAACCACGGTGACCCAGGATTAGTTCGCTACACTAGTTCAATAAGTGCAAGCCCTTGCACAGTTGGTCCAAGGGCTCCAAGGGGCTCCCCATCTGACTGCCCCTGCTCCATAACTCCCTGATGGAGTTGCCGCCCTTGCTCCGCCGGTGATCTCTTCTTCCAACTTGCCCAAGGTTGCAAGTCATCCCAAGCAACACAAAGGAGCTAGACCGGGGCAGTAAAGGGTTGAGGGAAAAAGCCCGCCTAGATCTCAGTGAGCTTGTTCTTTCTCGACGTCCTTTCGTTATGACTCAACGCCGTCACCATGCTCCCCGATTGGTCTCCCCTGCTACCCGAGACGAGGGGATCCGACGATAAATTCGGAGATGCGCTGAGAGTGGCATCAAGAGCTGGATTCCGTTAGGCATGCTCCTCCTTCCCAATCAAAGGTGGAGCAGTACATCCCTTCTCTGAGGAGATTATGCGAGAAGTGATCCCTCCTCATGTCAAGCTTCCCACCATCAAGCCGTACTATAGATCCATCGATCCCGATGACCATCTGAGCAGCTTTTAATCCATCATGATATTCACGGAGCATCAGATGCGATCCTGTGTTGAGCCTTTCCCTCTACACTCAAGGGGTCTGCCAAAACCTAGTTTAATAGCCTAAAGCCATGTTCCATCAATTCTTTTGACGAGTTGAGTAGACTATTCATTAGCCAGTTCATTATCAATCGTCACCATCAGCACAGATTCGATTCCCTCTTCGAGATCAAGCAATGAGAGGGAAAATTCTTAAAGAATTATCTCGGCTGATTCAACACGGCCATGCTAGAAGTAGACACCCCAATCACGAGGTGGCCATGTCCGCTTAGCGGGCGAAGTGTCAAAGGAGGGTGACTTCTATCTAACTTTGGAGGTTAACTATCCGAAGAGCCTCTCGACATGATGGCCTTGGCGGACAAATATGCCAGGATTGAGAGTCGCGAAGGTCAGCCCGGGCCGAACAATCAAAGAGAAAGAAGACCAAGGGTTCGAAGAAGAGCCGATCCCTTCGCCATGCAATCCCGCCCCATCGCTAGAGAGCTCTTCCGTCGTCGTCCAGAGATCGTACTCGAAGCCGACCAGAAGGTTCAATCAATACATCCCACTCACCGCGCCAAGGGCATAGATCTTGATGGAGATCGAGCGCCAGATTTCTTGATCGTCACCTCTCCGAGGGAATGCAGCCCGGAGAGACATGCTTAAGTATTATCGTTCCATCAAGATCACTGGCATGACATCGAAAATGTTGGCAGCTTCGGAGTGAGTTAAGCAGCTCATCCAATAGGGCAGGCTGGACCAGTTTAGAAGAGCCCCCGAGCGAACCATGGAGGAGACCGCCAGCCTGAGCCTCACCAACCTCCTCTATCGAATCCATCGGTCATTGGCAATGTCAATATGATAGCGACGATCAACTCTCGTCGGCTCGATTAGGCAAAGAGGAAAATCCACCAAAGAAGGCCCGACCGATGAGCTTTCTTTTTTCGACGAAGACCTCCGGGAGATACAGTATCCGCATGATGATGCGTTGGTTGTATCTCTCAATATGAATGATTATGATGTACATCAATTTTGGTTGATAGTGGAAGATCTGTTAATGTTTTGTACTTTGATACCTTTGTGAGGATGAAATTGCAGATGGAAAATCTTCGAACCATAGATTCCATCTTAGTGGGTTTCAATGGCGATGTCATTATCCCCGAGGGGGTCGTCACGTTGGTGGTTTGGGCAGGCACCTAGCCCAGTATAGCCACCGTTCATACGGACTTTTGGTAACTAAGCTTCGGTTTCCCTACAATGTGATCCTCGGCAGGTCCGGATAGATGTCTCTTAAGGCCATTATCTCTATCTCTCATCTCGCCATAAGTTTCCCACGAACGGGGAGTGGGAGTTGTTCGAGAAAATTAGGTTGTGGCTCAGTACTACTTCGTTGCTGACCTTCAATCTAGAAAGCTCGAGGTTGACGAACTGGATGCTCGAGAGGATTTTGCCGAGCAGCAAAGAGAACTAGTCGAGGAGCTTGAGGAGGTACCACTTGACGAAGCTCGGCCTGCCCGAACAATAAGGATCGTCTTATAGTTAAAAGGGAAGCCTCGGCGGGATTTGGTTGAATTTCTTCGAAAAAATGCTGATGTCTTCGCTTGGTCTGCTTTGGATATACCGGGGATTAGCCCAGACATCCTTATCCATCGCCTTAATATGGACGAGACATTTCGGCCAACAAGCATAAGAAAAAGAGCTTTGCCTCTGAACGCCACAAAGCTATTGAAGAGGAGGTTGACAAGCTCATCAAAGCCAGCTTCATTCGGAAAGTAAACTATCCCGATTGGTTAGTGAATGTCGTCATGGTGAAGAAGTTGAACGGCAAATGGAAATCTGCATCGACTTCATGAATCTCAACAAGTTTGCCCGAAGGATAGTTTTTTTCTGCCTCGGATTGACCAGCTCGTGGACGCTACCTCGGGTCACCAAATGCTGACCTTCATGTTGCTTATTTGAGCTATAATCAAATTCGAATGGCGCCTGAGGACGAAGAAAAGACCACCTTCATAACCGATCGAGGTATTTATTGTTATCAAGTCATGCCTTTTGGTTTAAAAAATGCAGGCGCGACATACCAGAGGCTAGTTAATAAGGTTTTTAAAGAACAAATTGGTCGAAACATGAAGGTTTATGTTGACGACATGCTAGTTAAGTGCAAGAAGGCATCCCAGCACATTGATAATCTTAGAGAAAGCTTCGCCACACTCCGAAGGTTTCATATGAAGCTTAATCCAACCAAGTGTGCCTTTGGAGTCAACTCTAGAAAGTTTTTGGGCTTCATAGTCTCCCAACGAGGCATTGAAGCAAATTCACAAAAAATTCAAGCCTTGCACCAAATGGCGCCTCTAGGGTCAGTCAAAGAAGTGCAACGTTTTACCGGGAGGGTAGCGGCTCTCAATCGCTTTATTGCTCGATCGGTCGAGAGATATTTTCCTTTTTCAAGGCGCTTCGGTCGGCTAAGAACTTCTAGTGGACTTCAAACTGTCAGAAATCCTTTGAAGACCTCAAAAAATACCTCGGCTCGCTACCTTTTTTGAGTAGCCCGAGATTTGGGGACAAACTCTACCTGTATCTAGTAGTGTCGGAAAACGCCATCAAATCCGCGCTAGTCCAGGAGGAAAACAAAGTTCAAAAGCCGATTTATTATGTCAGCAAATTGCTTCAGGATGCTGAGATAAGGTATTCTCGAACTGAGAAAGTGGTGCTAGCCTTGGTAACATCGCCCGAAAGTTACTACCCCACATACTGTGGTGGTCTTGAGTGACCAACCCATCAAAGCAATAACTCATCTCCAGAGGTGTCAGGAAGGATGACCAAATAGGCTGTTGAACTGAGCGAACATGATATTCAGTATCAACCTTACCTAGCCATCAAATCCCAGATTCTAACAGATTTTTTTCTCGAATGTACCATACCGAAGGATGGATCTGCTCTGGATACCTTTGAGTCATCGAAGCCCAGAGATATGTGGCTGCTTCATGTAGACGGATCCTCCAACAAGAATGGCTCTGGCAGCATGGTCCTCACCAAGTCAGAGGGAGTAGCCTTTAAGTACGGCGTCCACTTCTCCTTTCCGGTCTCTAACAATGAAGCTAAGTATGAAGCTCTACTTGCCAGACACCAGATCGCCCCGACTTAAAAGTAAAGAGATTGGATGCATACACCGACTTCCAACTGGTTGCCAGTCATGTACGAGGAGAATCCGAGGCTCGGAAGCCAAACATGATTCGGTATCTTTAAAAGGTGCGCGATCTGTCCTCCTATTTTTTTGAATTTGAAGTCATCTAGGTTTCAAGGGCCGAGAATGCACGCGTCAACCTTTTATCTCGCCTGGCAACCACGGATTCAATGAATCTCGGGCAAAAATTTCACCTAAGTCTTAGATAAGTCCAGCATTGCCGACATTGATTGGGTAATGCAGATTGATGCCAAACTATCATAGTTCAACCCAATCTTCAAATATCTCAAAGAAGGGTTGCTCCCAGCCGATAGAAAGGATGCAAAGAAGCAAGCATCTCGTTATGTCCTACTCGACGACCAGCTGTACAAGCGATCCTTCTCTATGCTATTACTTAAATGACTTCATTCATCGAAAGCTGATTATGCCCTTCGAAAGGTCCACGAGAGAATATGTGGAAGTCATCTTGGCAATTGGGCCTTATGTCACAAAGTGCTGCGCCAGGGATATATACTACTGGCCGACTATGCAGAAGGATGCCAACGATCTCGTCTGAGCCTGTGTCTCATGTCAACGACATTCAAACATATAGAGACTCCCCTCCGCTCACTTGATGTCCATATTATCTGCTTGGCCTTTTGCTAAGTGGGGAATGGACATCCTCGGTCCTTTTCCTCTTGCCACGGGACAGAGGAAGTTTCTATTTGTAGCGATCGACTATTTTACCAAATGGGTCAAGGCCGAGGCAATTGCTCAGATAATCGAGGCTCAGCAAAGGATTTTGTATGGAGATCCATCATTTTCCTATTCGGCCTCCCACACACCATCATCACTGACAACGGAAGACAGTTTGACAATCCTAAGTCCGGAGAGTTCTCTGAAGATCACGGCATTTGTTACCGGCTCACATCGATCGGCCATTCCCAAGCCAATGGAGAAGCCGAGGTGACCAACCGAACCTTGCTGCAAGGAATTCAGACCCGGCTCAACAAGGCACAAGGCAGATGAGCGAAGAAGCTTCATCACGTCTTGTGGGCCTATCGAATCACTCAGAGGGTCCCCATAGGTGAGACTCCATTCAGAATGGCCTTCGGCATGGAAGCTGTCATTCTCGTAGAGATAGGGCTACCTTCGCCACGGGTAAAAAGTTATTTGGAGGAGTCGAACGATGACTAGCTATGAACCAATTTTGACTTGGTAGAAGAGATTAGAGAAAAGGCTCGAATCTGAATGGCAGTCTATCAACAAAGAGTAGCTCGTTACCATTCATCCCGAGTTAGGAGAAAATCTCTTCCCGGGCGATCTTGTACTCCGTAAGGTGTCTATCTCCAAACCATTAGAATAAGGAAAGCTGTCTTCGAATTGGAAAGCCCCTATCACATTACGAAGGTCATCAGGCCGGGCACCTACAGACTTCAGGATCTAGGCAGAAAATTCATTTTTTGGACATGGAATTCGGATAACCTCAGGATATATTACCAGTAGAGTATGCTTCTACTGAACCCACTCTTTTTATAATGAAATTTTATGATGACAACATTCTTGTGTCAATTTTTCTCCTCAAAAGCTGTTGACGAAAGACAGGTTACACTAAATTTTTAACAAAGCCTCGGCTGGCCTGAGCACCTCGGCAGGTTCGAGGAGCCTTCTTCGTACCTTGGCAGTGCCAAGTAAAATATAATCTTTCTCTGAACCTCGATAGGTTCGAGCAATTTCTTTGTACCTTAGTAGTGCCAAGTAAAATATAATCTTTCTTTAAACCTCGGCAGGGCCGAGCGATTTCTCCGTACCTTGGCAATGCCAAGTAAAATATAATATTTCTCTAAGCCTCGGAAGGACCGAGTGATATTTCTCCAAGCCTTAGAAAGATCGAGTGATATTTCTCCGAACCTCGGTAGGGCCGAGTAATTTCTTCGTACCTTGGCAGGTAAAATATAATCTTTCTTTAAGCCTCGGCAGGACTGAGTGATCTTTCTCCAAACCTCAATAAGGTCGAGTAATTTCTTCATACCTTGGCAGTGCCAAGTAAAATATAATCTTTCTTTAAGCCTTGGCAGGACTGAGTGATATTTCTCGAGCCTCGGCAGGATCGAGTGATATTTCTATGAACCTCGATAGGGCCGAGCAATTTCTCTGTACCTTGGCAGCGCCAAATAAAATATAATCTTTCTTTAAGCCTCGGCAGACCGAGTGATATTTCTTCGAGCCTCGATAGGACCAGTGATATTTCTTCGAACCTCGGCACGGACGAGTAATTTCCTGTACCTTGGCAGCGCCAAGTAAAATATAATCTTTCTTCAAGCCTCGGCAGGACCGAGTGATCTTTCTCCAAACCTCGCAGGACCGAGTGATATTTCTTCAAGCCTCAGCAGGGCCGAGCAATTTCTTTGTACCCTGGTAGCGCCAAGTAAAATATAATCTTTCTTTAAGCCTCAGTATGACCAAGTGATATTCCTCCGAACCTCGGCATGACCAGCAATTTCTTCATACCTCGGCAGCACCAAGTAAAATATAATCTTTCTTCAAGCCTCAGTAGGACCGAGTGATCTTTCTCCAAACCTCGGCAGGACCGAATGATTTCTCGTACCTTAGCAGCACCAAGTAAAATATAATCTTTCTTCAAGCCTCGGCAGGACCAAGTGATATTTCTTCGAACCTCGGAAGGGCCGAGCAATTTCTTCATACTTTGGTGGCGCCAAGTAAAATATAATCTTCCTTCAAGCCTCGGCAGGACCGAGTAATATTTCTTCAAACCTCGGCAAGGCCGAGCAATTTTTTTGTACTTTAGAAGCATCAAGTAAAATATAATCTTTCTTCCAGCCTGATAGGATCAAGTGATCTTTCTCCAAACCTCAGTAGGGCTGAGTGATTTTTTTGTACCTTGGCAGCGCTAAGTAAAATATAATCTTTCTTCAAGCCTCGTACGAGTGTTATTTCTTTGAACCTTGGCAGGGCCGAGCAATTTCTTCGTACCTTGGTGGCCAAGTAAAATATAATCTTTCTTCAAGACTCGGCAGGATCGAGCAGTTTTTTCATGCCTCAGCAGGACCAGTGATTTTTCTATATTTTAATAGTTGAGCTGTTTCTCTAAACATCGAGGAAATCAAACGACTTTTCCATACCTCGGCATGGCCGAACCGTGCCAATGAACTAAGTAAAAGCTTCCGAGGATATTCAACACGACCGAACTCCTATCAAGAGTCAACAAAGCTTCCCAAGTCTTCCTTCGGCCTAAGATAAATCATGCGCCCTACACTTAAAGGGCCAGCATAATCCGACGCACGTCAGCAAGCTTAAACCGAATCATCAAAATATTCAGTGAAGAGCTAAATCTCTAAAATGCCCTTGACATGAAAGCATCGATATGACCATCTAAACATCTTACCTAGCGAAGGAATTCCCTAATGGCTATTTGTATATCTTGGCAAGGCCGAGTCTTCGCCCCACACCCTCCGATCTGATGTACACGAGTGATTCATGCATCGAAAAAAATGCATCAAAAAAATTGACTCATCGCAAAACAGGAACAAAATAGCAAAAAGAAATAGAAGTGCAAAAGGAAAATTTTTTTTATTCCAATAATATTTTATTACAAAAAGTTACAGCCTCTTGCAAGATATTACAAGTGCATTATAGCATAGGAAATACACAGAGAACAAAAGAAAATGTTCGAACAAACGAGTTCGGCCGATGATGCTACATCAACATAGCTTTCCCCTATGATTTGAAGAAATAAAAAAAGATAACTTTGTCGAGCTATGATCCCTGAAATGCCAGTAATTATATAGAGAAAAAAGCAATCTAAAGGAACTTACCTCTGGCTTTTAGAGTATGGAATTCCTCAGGATGCAGGGACATGACTGAGCGCCACCATGGAAGAAGAAAAGCCTCAAGAGGAAGAGGCTTGGCGATAAATGTTACCATGGTTGACGAAAAGCTCTTGTGAAAACCATGGCCCATCAACAATTGCATTTCCAGTGGCCTTTTATGGTTCCATAATGGGCAGATGGAGCCAAATAGAAAGTGCCCGCATGTGCTTTCCATATGATCTCTATCCTTCTTATGCGCTTCACATATGACCTCCATAACTCTTTTCTTGTGATGACTTGCTTTCCAGCAACTTCTTCATTACCTTAGCCATCGTGGCCAGACCAAGCCTCAAAAGAAAAATTCGACCTCATAGCTCTCAACTTCAGCATGGAAAAAGCCATGAAAGTTTTTTTCTGCTCGAAGACTTTTTCGGGTATGCTAAGGCACCCCCTGCTCTCCCTCTTTTATAGACACTAAATGGGAAACAACCATTAATGAAGGGGAGAACTTTGAAACCCAGGTTGCTACAATCGCCACATTTGAGACCACGTGGCAATACCTTTACGGGACTCGGTACCCCCCGAGGTATAATGAAGATTTCCTCTCAATCTCGGGTCAAAGACCTTAAATGCAAGGAGTCGATCATGAATCCCCAAGATACGAATGAACTTGAGAAACCCCAATGGAAAAGGATGTGGTCCAATAGCAATCGAATGCTTGGCGTATATGAAAAGCAAGATTGCATCGAAAAAATAAGGCATTAACTATAAAATAAATGCCCTGAGAAAGACAAGATATGCTTCGGCCAAAGCCGAACTATCCTTTTCCTTGGCCAAAGCCAAGCTATTATTTTACTTCGGTAAAGTCGAACTATCTTTTGCCTTGGCCAAAGCTGAGCTATTATTTTACTTCGGCAAAGTCGAACTATCCTTTGCCTCGATCAAAGCCGAGCTATTATTTTGCTTCGGCAAAGCCGAACTATCCTTTGCCTCGGCCAAAGTCGAGCTATTATTTTACTTCGGCAAAGCCGAGCTATAATCTTACTTCGGCAAAGCCGAACTATTCTTTGCCTCGGCCAAAGTCGAACCATTATCTTGCTTCAGCAAAGATGAACCCCCTCCTCTACTTTGGAGAGGCCGAGTAATTATCTACTCCGATGGACCTAGCTGGGTCAGCCTTGATAAGATCGAGTGACTCCTTCATCCTCAACAAAGTAATCAAAAATTTTCTAAGAGTTGGTTCGTTTACCCAGCCTTATAATAAGCCAAGTTCGAGTAAGCTATGTGCGAGCTATACATACTGTTTTAGCATAAAGATTAGACAAGAAAAAATATGAAATTGAAGATTCATTTATAGTGATACAGCCAGATGAGGCTTTATTAAGTCTTCCTCAATTATAAGAAAAAGAAAAGAAAAAATATTACAAAGACAGTTTCAAGACTCAGTCTCAGCGTTGGGGGCAACTCCGATGGCACTTGGGGATGGCCGACTTGATTCGCCTACTTCGAATGCAACCGGGAAGGGAGCTTCGGATTCTTTAGCAATATGTTGATGGCCTTCTTTCCCTCAGCTATCTACTTCTAGATCCATGGCTTGGCTGGTACCAAAAATGGCTTCAAGATCAACATTCTGAATCTCTTCATACTCAGATAGCTCAGTCCATGGTGTCTGAGCATCATAATAATTAGCTTCTAAAAATGAAAGATCCAACTCTGGATATTTCTAAGAGATTTTCGCCCATGTTTCCTCTTCCCCGTACCGGAACACATTGATACAAGCTGCCTTGTGCTCATCCAAAAATCGAGTGAAATTCTTATACTCCTTTAAGCTAGAGCAGCCTGTCCCTTGGTTTCGGTCACCTGACCCTCCAGCTCAGAGCATCTTTGGTGACTTGAGGCCAACTCCTTCCTTAAAGTTTTTAACTGGTTCTAAACTTTAGAACCTATCCTGCTCACCTGGAGACATAGAATCAATCAGAATAATTAAAGGAGCCGAGACATCTTCGTATTCAGCTCCTGGATTTTATCGATGGCCTTCAATTTATTGTCTCTATACTGGTGCACCCTCTCCTTAAGGTCGTTGACCCTTGACTGTCTCTCTTCCACTTCTAGCTGAGACTGGGCGAGATTAGCGGTGAGTTTGACAATTTGGTCATGATGCCACCTGGATTTGTTTACCTCCTTAGCAGCCTTCTGTTCAAGTCGGCAATTTGATCTTGCTGTCGTTAATATCTACTCTCCTCCTCGTCGGGCCTTTTATTTAAGCTGCTTCTCTCGTTGGCGAAATGCCTATGAGTATCGTTCCACTTCTTGTCGAAGAGTTTCTTCAAGGACTCTACTTCCTGAGCATGCTCGGACTTACACTGCTGTAGCTTCGACTGAGCCTTGTCAGCTAAATCATGAGCCCCTTTTGAGCTCATTTGCTTCAGCCTAAAATTTAGACTCCCGTTCCAAAGTGATTTGCTGGCCATGCTCTAATTTCTTAATGTTCACCTGAGCCACACTCAAAGCTTTAGAAAGTTTGTCGGTTGATCGCATCCTTTCCTGAAGGCTGGCGATCTTCCTTTTAGCTTGAGCATAGGCCCCTGCGATCAACTTCAAATGATGGCACAATGACCTCATTATGATAGCGCTCGGCAGGTAAACTTCCAATAGTAAGATTGGATTAAACTACCCTTTAAAAGTGAAATGTTTAAGGATTCCTACTTACTCGGGAGGTATAATGCTGACGCTATCTTGGTAAGCGTGTGGTTATCAATTTTGGAAAGAAACTCGATATTGCTCGATAGGCCATCACGTCCAAATGCTGCAAAAACAATGCCCTCCTCGATTGAGAGGTTATCCCTCTCATATAAAATGGACCGCATCAGTACGGCCACAGTCTCATCAACATCTGGGTTAAGAGAATTTAGTGCCAGAGGATTGACTTGTGAGGTTTTGGTCAGAAGAATCCCGATTTGCCTCACCTCTTCAGCCAGGGCTTCGATGTGAGAGGCTTCAGCTCAAGAAATCTCAACTTGCTAGCCTTTACCTCCTGACGTTGGGGAATCCTCACTTTGAATTTCTTCCTCCTCTAAAAGCCCTTCTTGACCTACATGCCTCTGCTCCACTTCCTCCATCCCCTTTGATGCCTCGGCCTCCTCCTCGACCTCCCTCGGTCCTTCGAAAGGATATCCCTCAATAGGAGGCTCCTCTTATGCCTCAGCATCCATGTCTACTCCCCTCACCTCCTCGATTAGAGCTAAGGGCTCTCCTTCGTGAGTGAAGGATGATTTAGGGCTGCTAGCCCCCTTCAGGCGCGGTTCTTCATCTTCGGGTGGAGGGGCTATCGACCTAGTCGGCAGCATCCCATTCGAGTCATTTAGTATCACCATTACTGTGAGCAGAGTGCCTCGATGATCTCTCCCTCAACTGCCAGCTCATCTTCAACCACCTGTCCCTCTTCCATCATTGGTTTCCCCTCTAATGGGGGAGACTTATCCTCTACCGCTGCCACTGCCATCTCCACTGCCATTGGCACTGCCATCTTCACTGCCGCTAGCACTACCGTCTCCTTCTCCTTCAGTGCAGAGGATTACCGGCCAATCTTGACTCATTTCATCTTCTTTGAGTGCGGTTTAGAAAGGCGAGGCTTCTTCTCAGATTTGTGTCTCTCAGAGCCGGATCCCCTCCGATGCTTGCCTAGTTCCCCCTTCATTTGGCTCATGAACTCCGATCTTTCGGCTGTAGATACAACATAACATAGCTTAGCCTATGACAAAATCACCAAGATATAACTAGTATAGGAAGAGGACAACCTTGAGGATCGATCGGGCTAAGCTCGACGGTAAAAAGGGCATCCTTTGCTAAAAGATCGCTGGCTGAGAATAACCGGCCACTAGGAAGGATGATCAAATCATTCTTTTCATGCTCGGACAGCTCCAGGTGAGCCTCTAAGCCCTTGGCATAATCTATCCATACTTTGAAAAAATTGGAATCGATGTTTCCTTCGGCAATGAAGAATCATGGTTTTCATTCCTTTATGGAGGATGAATTGTCCGATATCATTTTGAATGACTTTCGAAGCTCAATGTAGGGCCACTCAGAGCTCTTCCCGGAGATCAAGCTGTAGCAGATCTGGAACATGGAGAGCATCGCTGTTACCCCGGCGCGGTTGCACATCGATATGAACTCGATGATGTTGCACCAACTGTTCGAAGCCACCATTGTTGGACATATGTTATAAAATCTCATTATCTCCCTCACCAATAGATGGAGGGGGAACCGGAGATCCGCTCTCAAGTTCTCTTCGTAAAGAAAGATCACACGTCTTGGTTGCTCTGAAACTCTCTGTTCAAGTTTCGGCAACCATAGAGTGATGTCCCATGGAATTCGATACCTCTGGCAAACTCTATCCAGGTTCTTCAAGGTCATTACATAAGCCACATCGCTCGGGCCCTTCATATCTCTGAATTAAGAAGAACAAGCTTCGAATGGGATCACGAGAATATGGAGGGAAGAAGCTTTGGAGAGGAAGCAAGAAGATGAAGCGATGGGGGATAACTCCTCCTTTTAAACTACCCTGGCGAAAGGGCAATGCACCATCAGCGAGAATCCCTAAAATTTTGAATCGCCAGCTCGGATACCCCAAGTACCGAGACTTGTCATGTGTTGCTCCACCAATCATTGTTCGCGAGAAATGAAGGGTTTTCGCTTCATCCATCGAGAAAAATGGAGCGGTGATGCGGCATTTATGAAACCATCATTGCGCGCCTCTTTGAATCCTCTCATCCAAATGAAGGCACCTGAGACTCTACTCCCTATGCTCGAACTTACACTTTGGACTAGGGAGTGAGGGACATGTGATGAGGGATAAAATCATCATTATATCAATATTCATGCATACGACAAAAAGGTTGAGATCACTTTTGATTTTTGATCCACCAGCTGTCACATCCGGAAAAAAATAAGACTGATACACCTCAGCAAGGCCGAAGTACCCTTATGCATCTGCAAGACCGAGCCATTCCCATACCTCGATGAGACCAAGCCCTTCCCATACCTCGATGAGACCGAGCTATTCCCATACCTTGGTGAGATCGAGCTATACTTATGCCTTGGTCAAACTGAGCCATTCCTATGCCTTGGCTAGACCGAGCTATTTCCATACCTCGGTGAGATCGAGCTATACTTATGCCTCGGCCAAACCGAACCATTCTTATGCCTCGATCAAACTAAGTCATTCCCATGCCTCGGCTATTCCCATACCTCAGTGAGACCAAGCTATCCTCATACCTTGGCCAAGCCAAGGCACCCTGAACCTTTGCAGAACCAAGTGCGGGAAAATTAAAATTCATGATAATCAAGCAAGATTTCAATCACGTAGATCTCCTATCGCTTTAAGTGGAGGAAAAAGCCAATAATACTAAACGTGGCCTAGAACCTACAAGGCATCAAATCTCAAAGCATCAACTAGCTCCTCTCGCCATTGATTTACTAATTAATCAGATTTGAAAGCTGCCGATCTCGTAACAAATTTGATTCGAATCAGATTCGAATCATGACAGTTTTTGATTCCTTGTGACACATCCAAGAAATTAGGTAGTTGTTTGCCATCATATCGGCAACCTATATATATCCTGTCCAAAAGTCTTCCAGGTATGTTTACTCTTTCACTAAAAAACTCCATTGAAGCTCAAACAGAGCTCCTTGGCTCCCCGAGAGGCTATCCTAGAGAGACTCTTCTGCGAGAGCCTTCTCCTCATATCTGTTTGGAATCTTCATTGACTTGGGCATCGAAGGGTCTTCCACAGATAGCCAACCCTAATGCTCGTTGTATGAGGACTATCTTGTAGGTCCATCCAGACGAGAGATTGGTTGGAGGTGGGCTACACCCGAGTTGAAGAACGGATTTCTACGGCAATAATAAGCATGAAGATGCCTTGAAGAAAAGATATGAAGCAAAAAATAAGGAAGATAAAATATTTCAAACAAATATTTTTTTAAATACATCCTCATCTTTTGATGGGCAAGCAATAGAAAAATATATAAGGCATATATTAAAAAAAATTAGAATGAGATCTTTGAAATAGCTGCATCAAATGCTAAATTAATCAAGAAATTAATAACTGTGATGTATATTCTGTAAAGTCATTTAAAAGAATTGAAGTTGATGGAATTAAGAAGGAAATGATAAAAGATTATATCGTTTCATATGATAAAATTTTGGAGGATGTTCAATGCCACTATCGATCCTTTCAAATCAAGGGTTACTTGTGTAGGTAAATTAGTTTTTCATCAAAACGATGTATTTCGTATGTCAGATAAGTACTTCTTGAAGAGATAGTGTAAGAATATAAAATAACAATTTGATAATTTCGAATGCAATACTGAATTTTATAATAAAAGTATACGAAAATCATGGTATGCAGTCATATTATTTTAATTAAGATGCCTTATTTTATGTTTTCGAAATCTATTATATGTCATGAAATTCTAATATAAATGTGATATGTTATTAATTATAGATATGCTTTGATGAGTCATTGAATGATAAAGCTTGTAGAGATAGCCTTCATGTCTGAAGATGTATTTAATTTAGTGATGGATAATCTAACACCCTTATTCAAAAGAGAGCTGTAAATGCTAACTGCGCAGCTAATGCAATTATATAACTTGTAATTCAAAATCCTGACTAAATTAGGGCACAAGGTCATCCAAGAGAGAACAATAAATAATGGAATCGAGAAGAAGTCAAAGAGATCAAGAAAAAATATGGATAGGGCTTTCGTTGATGTTCCTCCTATGCAAAATCAAATAAGAGCTAGTTCAAGAAGAGGCAAACTTTTGAGGAACAAATAATTAAAAAAATTATACCATCTTTTGATCTTTTCTTGGATGAGTTTGATGCTAATGTATGTAGTTAACTAACGCAGGAGAGGATATAAAATATTAAATTTTTTTATTTTTGTATAAATTTATATTATCTAGAGAAATATATAGCAACATATTCGATATCAAAGTAAATTATAGGGATAACAATTATAAAATTATGCAACTATTCGAAGAAAAATAAGATGCCTCAATTGTAAAATTATGATACCCTAGTTATAAACTTATAGTACTCATTCCACTATAAGAAAAATCAATTTTAGCGACGCCAAAATACGTCGCTAAATTCATTTAGCGACACAATTTGAGCGTCGCTGTGAACTTCATCGCAAACAGCAATCCGTCGCAATTGCATCGCTAAATAGCTGTAAATTTACAATACCATAGTTATAAAATTATGACACCCATTCGATAAACATTGTGACCAAATTTTACAATACCCCAGTTGTAATATTGAGACATCCTAATTATAAAATTATACCATCCATTCAGAAAACTTTAAAGTAAGATTTCTGATATCTAGCGAAAGAAAATATGATACCCCAGTTTTAAACTTACGATACCTTAATTATAAAATTACGACATCCTTGGAGGATTTCTTGTAAAGACTGAAAAAATATTACGACCCCTAGTTGTAAACTTACGATACTTTATTGAAAACCTATGATACCTATTTAAAAAATGTTAAGGCAAAGTATTACAATAAGATTTTTGATACCCTTATAAAACACCATGATATCCATTCATGAATTTGACATTCGGGAGAAAAATGTGATGAGAAAATTATATTTATTTCATTCTGTATGAAAAAATTACATCAATTGAGCTACAAAAGTCTATGAATTAAAAAGAAAAAAATATCAGAAGCCTATGAACTGAAAAGAAAAAAATTTCTGTATAATGCTACAAATAAAAAAAATTTTATAAACATTACAAAAATAATGCTGCATTCTAAAATTTTGAAACACTATCTATCTTTTGATTGAGGTCTTCTCTCAATAACCTTGCTGCTAATTATCGTCGGTAATCATTGATATCATCTTTTGTGAAATCTATTATCTGATCAGAATATCCTTGCGAGCAAGAAATTTCATGTATTTCAAACAATAAAGGCTGCAATCTAGTAAACCGAGAGGTTGAGATGGGCATTCAACAATTTCTTTCATCAACCACTTCATCAGCTCTGCATGAATATCAAATTCTTCGCAAAGGCTTTGTGCTTGGAACTGTGTTTTAATGAGTTTAGGTGCATGAATATCTTTTTTTTTCATATCAATCGCAACTAAGTGCCAATGCGAATTGTCTAAGTTGATGATGAAGAAAAGAAACCGAAATTCATTCTTTTATTCATCACTAACTCCATCAAATATCATACTCTCAACTATTCTAGCAAGATCGTGAAATGGTGATGGAGATGTCAGATACATACCGAATGTCATAATAATTGCAATAATACACTTATGATATCCATCCGGATGCTTTACCCAGCTTTTTCTCAAAAACTCTTGTTCAGCATCAATAATTCGACAATGCAATTTAAACTGATTAATAAAAAAATAACATGATGTCATACAATTTTGAAATCAATATATAAAAAAAGTTATACTTCGATACTTACATTGTCGATTATTATATCTTTATTAAGGAGATCGTAAAAAATTTCCTTGTAATGTTGCCACCAAATTGATTGGTGTAAACAATCTTCTCTCTAAAATGAGTAAGCATAAAAGATATCATACATATTAAAAATAAATTAGCATACAAAATAAAAAATAAATAAATATCACTTACATGTTGATGCTTTTGCTCAAAAAGTTGCTGATCAAATTTCATCTTCTTCGATTCTTATATCGGCCTTTATTGTGCCCACTGTCTTCGACTTTTTTGTGGGTTGACCTATTTCATTAGAATCCTTTCTTAACTAGGAAGCCTTCCACAGCTTAGGTTGTTTTTTCACCCTCTTAATAAGTAAAGGACATGTTGAGGGGTAAAATCATCATTGCATTGATAACCGTGCAAGGGTTAGGATCAGCCCTGACTCTCACTCGCTGCGTGGTGTCCGTAAGAAATGAACCAACCATTATACCTCGGTGGATTGAGGCACCTTAGTCCCTCGGCGAACCAAGGATTCTCCGGGTATGGATTACATCTCTATGCCTCGCTAGCCGAGCTATCTCTATCTCTCGGCCCCAACCGAGCAATCCCTATGTCTCGGTCCTAGGCCGAGCGATCCATATGTCTCGGTCTAGTCCGAGCTATCCCTATCTCAGCTCCAGCCCGAGCGATCCCTATGTCTCGGTCCCAGGCCGAGCGATCCTTATGTCTCGGTCCTAATCCGAGCGATCCCTATCTCTCGGCCCTAGCCCGAGCTATCCCTATCTCTCGGCCCCAGTCCGAGCGATCCCTATCTCTCGATCCTAGTCCGAGCGATCCTATCTCTCGGCCCTAGCCCGAGCGGTCCATAACTCGGCCTGCCCGAGCGATATCCACACCTGCGGAATCAAACCGTCCTTACGCCCAGCTTACTCCTTTGTCATACCTCGGCAAACCAAGCCTTTCCATATTTCGGCGGATCAGGCGTTCTCTGTGCCTCGGCCCGATCGAGGCACTCAGCACCTACCTCTGCGAAACCATGATGACCGAACAAGGATCCACATAGGCAATCATGCCTATACTACCAGAAACGGCCTAGAGCCTATATGATCGCTGAATCTCAAAGCGCCGGATAGCCCTCTCAGCCGTCGATCCTCTAACTTACAAGATACGGATCCCACCGGCCTCAGAAGCCTGAATTCAAATCAGCCTCGAATCCCAACAACTTTCAGACCTCTATGACACGCTCGCCTATAAATAGACAGTCTTATATTCTCTCAGGTAAGGCATTCCTGACGCATTCTCAGCACTACTCTCACTCTATCTCTGCTAACCCCTTTCTTCCATTAAAGCTCTACTCGGAGCTCCCAAAAGGCCACCCTGGAGGGACTCTTCAGCGAGAGCCTTCTCCCCATATTTGTTCGTTGTTGATCTCCGCTGACTTGAGCATCGAAGGGTCTTCCGCGGAGGGCCACTCCCAACGCCTCTCACGTGAGGATTGTTTTGCAGGTCCACCCAGGAGGGAGCCTAATCTGAAGCTCGATCGCGCCCGAGTCGGAGGACGGATTCCAGCAACAACAAATTGGCGCTAGAGGAAGGGTCCTCAAGTCCCATAAACTTGAAAAAAAAAGAGATAAGGATCTCGATCTTGAAGAAAACCCCTCCAATGGCCAATCGAAGAAGGGCTACTTCTGAAGCCCGGGACCAGGTTGCCTCCCAAAGACCTAATCCGGTGAGCAGTGTGGCACCGCCACCACCACCAGTTGAGACTCCATCGCCACCAGTGGCCCCAGTGACCCAGGACCAGTTTGCCACACTGGCCCAGCAGGTTCAAGCTCTGACCCATCTGATTCAAGGATGCCATGAAGCTCCCCGTCCAGCTGCTCCTGCTCGTACCTTTCCCGAGGAGGCCGCGACTTCATTCCCCAGCAATCTATTCTTCTGGTCTGCATAGAGTCGCGGACCCCTCGTCGTCTAAGGGAGCTGGGCTAGTCCGCAAGGGGTATGTGGCAAGGATCTCCCTAGATCTCGGTAGGCCCGATCCCTCTCTCCGGCATTCTCTCGCCATGACTCGATACCATCTCTGCATTCTCCTCGCCCAGCCCCTCCTGCTATGCTCAAAGAGGAGATCCGCCAATAGATCTGGGAGATGTGCCAGGAGTTGGATGCCAAGCAGGCCCATCCGCTTCAGCATAAGGCGGGGAGGGCATTTCCTTCTCAAGGAGATCATGGGGGAAGTAATTCCCTCCCATGTCAAGCTACCCGCCATTGAGCCTTATCACGGATCCTCCGATCCCGACGACCACCTCAGTAGCTTCCGATCGATCATGATGTTCCATGAGGCATCAGATGCAATTCTCCGCCGTGCCTTCCCCTCCACCCTTAGAGGGTCCGCTGAGTCACCTCTTCATCAGCTATTCATCAGCAGCCGCCATCACCGGTGGAGATTGATTCCCTTTCTGAGGTTAAGCAGAGAGAGGGGCAATCCTTGAAGAACTATCTCGATCGTTTTAACACGGCCATGTGGAAGTGGATCACCTTAACCATGAGGTGGCCATGTCCGCCCTAGCGGGCGAAGTGTTAAAAGAGAGTGACTTCTACTGGCGTTGGAGGTCAGTTACCCTCTGAACCTCTCCGATATGATGGCCCTGGCGGACAAGTACGCCAGAGTCGAGGAATCGTGGAGGACTGCCTGCGCCGAGCTGGCAAGGAAGAAGGAGTCTAAGGGCTTGGACAAGTACCGATCTATCCGTCAGCTGAGCCCACCTCGCCGCCAAAGGGTTCCTCTGTCACCACTGAGGAACTGCACCCAGAGCCCGCCTAGGAGGTTCAACCGGTTCACCTCGCTCACTGCCCCGAGGATGCATATCCTCATGAGAAGAGTGCCAACTCTCTTGACCGCTTCCTCTCTAAGGGAATGCGATCCGGAGAGACCCCACCAAGTACTGCTGCTACCACCGGACCATGGCCACGACATCGAAGAATGCTGGCAGCTGAAGAATGAAATCGAGAGGCTCATCCAGCGGGGCAGACTGAACCAATTCAGGAGAGCGCCCAAGCCAAGAAATGGGGGTGACCGCCAGCCTGAGCCTCAGCAGCCTCCTCCTCCAAATCCTCCGACTGTTGGCCACATCAATGTGATCGAGGCAGTCGGTAGTCCGTCAGGAAGGCGGGATGAAGAAGAAGATTCGGCACCAAAGAGAACACGGACTGATGAGCTCTCCTTCTCCGATGATGACTTCCAGAAGATACAGTTCCCGCATGATGATGCGCTGGTTGTATCTCTCAATCTAAACAATTCTAATGTAAGCCAGATTCTTATTGATAGTGGGAGCTCTGCCAATGTTCTGTACCTCGATATGTTTGCGAAGATGAAACTGCTCATGGAGAGTCTCCGAGCCATGAACTCCACCATAATGGGGTTCACCGGCGATGTTATTACCCCAGAGGGGGTTGTGACCTTGATGGTCCGAGCAGGAACTTGGCCCTGTATTGCCACTGTTCACACAGATTTCTGGTGACCAAACTTCGTCGCCTACAATGCAATCTTTGGGAGACCCGGCCTAATGTCCCTTGGAGCTGCTGTCTCTATCCCGCATCTAGTCATGAAGTTCCCTACCGAATGGGGAGTTGATGTAGTTCGAGGAAGCCAAGCTATGGCTCTGCAATGCTTCGTCACCAGCCTTCAGTCCAAACTGCCCGAGGTTGACGAGCTGGATGCTCAGGAGGATTTTATCGAGCAACGAGGAGAGCCAGCTGAAGAACTGGAAGAGGTACCGCTGAATGAAGCCCGGCTCGACCGAACTATAAAGATCGGGTCGCTACTGAAAGGGAAACCTCGGCTAGAGCTGGTCGACTTTCTCCGAAAGAATGTTGATGTCTTCGTCTGGTCCGCTTCTGATATGCCGGGGATCAGCCCAAACGTTCTCGTTCACCGTCTCAATGTGGACGAGATGTCCTGGCCCATTAAGCAGAAGAAAAGGAGCTTCGCCCCTGGGCGACAGAAAGCTATTAAGGAAGAAGTCGACAAGCTTATCAATGTGAATTTCATTTGGGAGATAAACTATCCTAACTAGCTGTCAAATGTTGTTATGGTGAAGAAGTCGAACGGCAAGTGGTGGATCTGCATCGACTTTACCGACCTCAACAAAGCATGCCCGAAGGACAGCTTCCCTTATCATCAAAAGCCTCGGCCAAAGCCGAAGTGCATCTCTTAATAACAGAAACCTCAGCCAAGACCGAATGGCATATCAGAACCCTCGGCCAAAGCTAAAGTGCATCTCTTATTATCAAAAGCCTCGGCCAAAGCCGAAGTGCATCTCTTATTAACAGAAACCTCGGCCAAGACCGAGTGACATATCAGAACCCTCGGCCAAAGCGAATGGAATTTCTTTGAAGCCTTGGACAAAGCCAAGTGGCCCCGGCGATTCTATAGTAACAGCAAGGCCGGTTGATTTCTCAGACATTTTAGCGCAACTGATACATCTTATCATACTTCGGCGCAAGTAAGTAATCCCTCTCTCTGTCCATCGGCAGAGTTGCGCAAGTCTCTCCTCCTTAAGGAAAGACTTACTTAGCCCCTTTTTATCGGGCCGCGCCTATTTTGTGAATCGGTAAGGTCGCCCAGGCCTCCCTCTGACTTGAACAGAGACCATGCCTCCTCTGAAGGGGGTCAAATACTATGAAAATGCCTAATGAAGGCAGTGCTACCCAAGCACAGTCAAAGGTTTACGAGCCGAGCATAAATCGGTAAGCCTAAAACGGACAAGACTGCATAGTCACACCAAAAGGGAAAAGCAGACATTTGAAAAAAGAAAGAACAAAAAACTTTCTTTATTCCATTAATCGATGAGAAATACAACCTCTGAAGAGGTATTACAAGCGCACTACAGTGCAGGAAGTAAAAACAAATGAATTAAAAAGCAGCTTCGGCCTTTGGTGCCGCTGCAGCATCCAAAAAATCAGAGAAATCATACGACTCCAGTTGAGTCGCTGATCCCTCGGACGGACAAGCCAAAAGACCCAAACTGGGCTGAAGACCAGTGGATGCCGATGTTGAGGGCTCCTTCTCCCTATAGTGGGATGCTGGGCTGCTAGCCGCTACCCAGAGACATAGACAGGGGACCAGCAGACCAACACCTCCCCTCATATTGGGTCCCTCAGTTCATCCTGTGAGGGGAGGAGAAATTCATGTAACCCATGGGGACTGTATGTGCTTTGCATTTCTAGTTGTCCCCATGGCGGACCACAAAGGACACACAGGAAAGGCGTACGTGCTCCCCATATGACCTCTATGCGTAACCCGTGCGCTCTCCATATGACCTCCGGGATACCTCTCTGAGGATCATCTGCTCTTCAGCAACTCCTCCATCACCTCAGCTATCTGGGTCAGGCCGACCTCCAAAAGGGAAGCAACTCGACATCTTCGCTCTCGGCCTCAAAGAAAAGGCCATGGACATATCTCTGAGTTATGAAGAGAAAAGGCTTTGAAAGGTACTTATGCACGTCTGCTCCCCCCTTTTTATAGGAAGTCGGCGGGAGCGGCCATTAAGGAAGGAACCCTTGAAATTCGAAATGGCAAAGTCGTGGTGCCACATGGCGCACGGGACAGGAAGATACACATCAGAGTGCGCCAAGCGCACCCCTCAGGTCATTATGGAAGGCAGAAGATCTCCCACGATCTCGAATCGGGAGCCTTAAATGCGAAAAAACCGCATACAAATCTCTGAGATATGGACGAGCCTAGGAAATCCCCACTGAAAAAGATGTCCCCCAATGAAATCCAGATGCTTGTCTCCCACGCAAAGCCAACTCGCCTTGAAAAAGAAAGCACTGGCAGAGCAATAAAAAGGCACAAAAGCCAAGTTCTCCTCAATAAAGACACGCCGCCCCTGCGACTTCGACAAAGACCAGGTCGATATCTCATGCTTCGGCCGAAGCCGAACCATATGTTATATCTCGACCTAAACCGAGACATCGCTTTTTGCTTCGACTCAAAGCCGAGATAGTCTCCGAACTTCGGAAAAAAAATTGAGGTATCTCTTTTTGATTCAGTAAAAACTGAACGTTCCCTTATTCCCCGGTCCAAACTGAGATAGCTACTCTTGCCCCAACGCTAACGGGACTCCTTATGCTTCGGCAAAACCGAGCGATATACTACACTCCGACTGGAACTTATGAGTTCCCCTTACCTCGGCTAAAACGGGGACACCATACCTTAGTCTCGCCAAGATCACCAGAGATCCCCCAAGGGGGTGGTTTGTTCGTAAGACTCACATGATGAGAACGAACATTTCGAAGATGGCAGCAAACACAAAAGTTACAAAATTCTTTTTTATTCATTATAAAAAGAAAAACAAAAAGAAAAGACAAAACACACGAGCCCTCATTGGGGCTTATCGTCTCCATCGGGCGCTGCCGAGCTCTCTCCACGCCGCAAACTTAGCTCGGCGATGAGAATAGCAATTTGTTGCTTGAGAGTCGCCACTTGCCCTTCCAGCCGACGTTGATCTGGCGAAGGAGCTCGTGCTCCCTCGCGGAGATGGCTAAGTATTCTTCGGCCATCTTCCGGAGTTGGTCATGGCCTGCGAGCATCAACGACAAGTCCTCCCTGTCGATAGTTATCAGAATGTGGCTCCTATGGGGGCCCCCTCGCGGAGGGGCCTGCCCCCTGTGGCCATTATCACCATTACCTGGCGCTCTAGTAGACCCCCCTCCATTTTCAGAAGTCATCCTACTATCCTAAATTTCAGGAGGTCAACAGGAGAAGTGATTAACGATGGCATCCCCTCATCCATATTTAAACTACTTCTGGCGGGTATTTTGATCGCCCGGGCCATCAACTCCAACGCCACTATCACGGAAACTCGCCACATGTCACCGCCTTAGTGGGCGCTTGCAGGAAATGAAGAGTTGCGCCCCCTCGCCGAAGAGGATCAATAAATAGCAATGAGGCACTCAAGAGGCGCCCCCTTCTTGGGATCAGACTCCCTTCGATCTGCCGGACTCCTTCGAATTAAATATTCTCAAATAACATGGAAAAGAGGAAAAAGGTGCATAATAGAGACAAAAATTTTAACTTTCATTGAAGTCTTCTATAGACGGCCAACAAAGAGAAAAATAATAATACAAAAGCCGAACTGGTCCTCAGTTATCAGGGCACGGGCCCGACCTCAGGGGCATCAGCGGCCGCACTGGAGAAACATGGCTCGGTCCGCCCACTTCGAAGGTGGCCGATCGATGAGCCTCGGGCGCCCCTGCATCGCTCGGATGGCTCTCCCCCTTTTGACCATCCACACCCGAGTCTACAGTTGCATCAGCCCCTAGGAGGGCATCTACGTCAATATCCGAGACCTTTTCATATTCGGTCTTTGCTGATAACTCGGTCCTTGGGGTCTGCACGCATAACCCTCCACCTCAAGGAAAGAGAGGTCCCATTTCGGGTGCTCCCGAGATATCCTGGCTCGAACCTCCTCCACGCCGAGCTGGAACGCCTCAGCATAGATCGCATCCTGTTTGCCCCAAAGTAGGGCGAGTTGCCTTTCAGCCTCAGCAACCTGACTCCAAAGTGAGGCGACTTGCTTCTCGGTCTCAGCTACCTGGCCTTCGAGCTCCAAGCTCCTCCGGCGACTCGACGCTAGCTCTCCTTGTAGGGTCTCTAATCGACTTTGGCCCTCGAGTTTCGCCTTCTCCATCTGTAAGCACAGGATTAGTCGGTGCAACAATGAGAAAATAGGGGAAGTTAAAGAGACGATATCATACCTCCCCCTCATGCCGAGCTATTCTCTCGGTCAATTCCTCGACCTCGCCGAAGGCCCTCGCTTATCGGCCTTGACCTGCTTGATCCTATCCTTGAGGTCATTGATTCTTGACTGCCTATTGTTAGCTTCTTCCCTGGACTGGGAGAGCTCATCGTCGAGCTTGGCTATTTTCTCCTGATGCCATTTGATCCTGCCATCTCTGGCAATAATGCAATGTTGTAGCTGCCGGATCTTCTCCTCCGTCTCGCCGAGCATTCTATTCAGGCGACTCCTCTCCTCGGCAGCATCTTTCCTTAGCCTGTCCTGACTCTCGTCAAATTGTTTCTTAACAGTTTTCATTTCTTCAGCATGCCTAGATCTGATCTGCAATAGCTCCGAGCATGCTTCGTCATACCTCGTCCGGAGCCCACGTAGCTCCCTAACTTCGAGCCTTAGCCTGGACGCTTCGTCAAGGGCGGCCTGATGCAATCCCCTCACCTTCACCAAGTTCTCGTTGGCGACGTCCAGAACTCGTTCGAGTTTATCAGATGCCTCCGCTCGCAAGCAAAGCTCGGCGCTGACTCTCCTGGCCTGGACACTGGCCCCTTTTGCCAGGTTCAGGCGCCAGCATAGCGCCCTGGTGATCAAAGCGCTCTGTGAAACAAAATACAAGTAAGAAAGCGCAATCAAGTCAACCAGAAGGCACCCATTACTCTAGAACAGCAACTTACCTGGGAGGCATAAGACCTAGTGATCTCCATAAGGGCGGGGTTGTCGATTTCAGGAAGTAGGTGACATCCTTCGCCACATTTCGCTACCAAATGCAGCGTCGATGAGATCCATGTCCGCGAACTCATTCGCCAAGGGACCCATGCTCGGGTACAATGCCGACCTCATCAGGACAGTGAATGCCGCCTCGATGGCCGGGTCCAAACTATCGGGCTGCACATCCGAAGGACCAGTCCGAACAACCTCAAGCTGAGAAGCTTTCAACCGCCTAGCCTCCTTCAGCAAAATTCTGGCCTGGGATTCCTCGGATACCTCAGCCAGCCTGGGCGCAAATATCCCCAAAGCCTTAGTGGGAGAAGCTTCGGTTGGAAGATTCTCATCTTGTCCTCCCCCTCGTCCAAGGGTTCTTCCTCGATCACCAGCATCTGCTCCTCCCCCATGGGCTCCACCAAAGCCTCGATCCTCTCACCAGCTCCTCCAATCTCTTTAGAAGGAAGCTCTCCAGCAGGAGACTCCTCTCGAGCCTCCGCCACTGTCGGCCCAACATCACCGCTCCTTAATCCCTCCAAAGAAGGCCCTTCGACGGTAGGCTCATCCTGAGCCTCGGCGACTACAACCGCCTCCTCCATTTCTCCTGCCGAAGCTAGAGACATCTTCTCGCTCGGGGAGGGAACCCCGGGATGCGACCTCCGCCGAACCTGGCAACAACTCATCTCCAGAAGAGGGGACTGCCAGATAAGCCAACGGAGCCTCGTCCGAGCTATCCACTATCTCCACCACCGAAGGACAAGGGATCTCAGCGATCCTCCCTGAGTCCTCCTCTGCTCTTTGCTCCTCCGTCGCAACTATCACCTCTTCCCCCAACTGAGAAAATCCCTCTCTCACCGTCGGTGCTCCCACCTTCTCTTTCTTCAGTGACAAGGAGCGCGGGCTAACCTTGACTCGCCCGGCCTTCGGCGAGTGCTCTTCGGAAAGGCGAACCTTCTTCTCAGACTTGCGTCTTTCCCCACTACCGGTCTCTCTTGGGCGTTTGCCCAACTCCTTCTTTATATGACCCATCAGTGCAGATCTCTTGGCTGCAAGCACAGTGGGCGCACAATCAAACTGAGATATACTTGCTCGAATGAAATCAATAGAAAGGGAAAAAAGGAGAGGACTTACCTTGTGTGTCGATGGGGCTAATCCTGGCAGCGAAAAGAGCCTCCTTCGACAGTAAGTCATTAGCCAAAAATACTCGGCCGTCACGAAGGACCTCTAGGTCCTCCTTCTCCTATTCGGATAGAGCTGGATGCGCTTCCATGTCCCTGACAAAGTTTCCCCATCCCCGCGGGAAGTCGAAGCCGATGTTCCCCTCGGCAATGAAAAATCGACCTTCCACTCCTTTATGGATGACGGCTTATTCGTTATCGTCTTGAATGATCTCCAGGTCCGATATAGGACCACTCTGAGTTCCTCCCAGATATCAGATAGTAACAGACACGGAACAGGGGAAGAGTTGTCGTTACCTGAACCTGGCTACAGATCGAGATAAACCCGATGATACTGCGCTAGCTGTTAGGAGCCACCATTGTTGGGCAGATATTGTAAAACCTCATAATCTCCTTCACCAGGGGGTGAAGGGGAAATCGGAGACCTGTCTTCAGGCTATCTTCATAAAGAAAAATCCCATGCTCCAGTTCATGCGAGACCCTATGCTCGGGTTCCAGCAATCGCAAAAGGACATCTGAAGGAACGTCATACTTCTGGCGTATTCTCCCCAAGTCCTCGGCAACAATCTCTGAAACCATGTCGCTGGGACTCACCATGCTGCTAGGTCAAAAGGGATACCGAATGGGGTTACAAAAGAAACAGGGAATGAAATTCTCCAAGAAGAAACGAGAAAGCGCTGCAAACAGGAATGGCATTGCTTTGACCTTGCTTTCCCCCAAAAGAAACCACTTCAAAAGGAAGATAAGGCGTCTCAACCAAGATACCTAGAACCACCATCGCAGGCACCGTGAAAATCGGATTTGCTATGTGGCGCTTCCCCGACTGTTGTCCCTAAGAAATGACGGATCCGCCCCATAAAGGCAGGGCGGCCATGCGACATTAATTAGGGCATCATTATGCAGGTTGTCAAATCCATATCCCTCCATCGGATCGTGCCATCTGGGACTATACTCCCTATGCTCGAAGCTACGCTTCGAACTAGGGAGTGGGGGGTATGTGTTGAGGGATAAAATTGCATTGCATTGATAACTGTGCAAGGGATTAGGGTTAGCCCTGACTCCCACTCGTTGCGCGGTGCCTGCAAGAAATGAACCAACCATTATACCTCGGTGGATCGAGGAACCTTAGTCCCTCGGTGAACCAAGGATTCCTCGGGAACGGATTACATCTCTATGCCTCGCTAGCCGAGCTATCCCTATCTCTCGGCCCCAGTCCGAGCGATCCCTATGTCTCGATCCTAGGCTGAGCAATCCATATCTCGGTCCTAGTCCGAGCTATCCCTATCTCTCGGCCCCAGCCCGAGCGATCCCTATGTCTCGGTCCTAGGCCGAGAAATCCATATTGATTAACAAAACTATTTGAGTATAACATTGAAGTTACTAATGATTTTGATTAAGTTTTTTAGATTATAAGTCAATTTGATAATCAAAATCAAGAGTCAAATCAAGTTCTGGTTCGAATCTAATGTCAAGGTAAGATTGCAGACATTAGAGTCGACACATGGAATCGCAGAGTCGACTCTGAAAAATGGCACAGACTTAGAGTCGACTCTGGGACTGTTAGAGCCGACTCCAACAGAAAAGACAGAACGATGGTTTTTTAGGCCACGACTTAGAGTCGACTCCCGGACTGTTAGAGTCGACTCCAGAAGAATTTTGTGTCGACCCCAGAAAAGTCAGAGACGACTCCAGATCGAGCGGATTAAAGAATTTCGAGTTAGAGCCGACTCCAGAAAAGTTAGAGCCGACTCCAGAATGTCAGACACGGCTCCAGAACTGTCAGAACGACTCTAAACTTTATCTTTATCTTTTTTAATCCCAATGGCTATTGCTATTTATGGATCTAATCCTTCTTACACTTGTTTCTAACGGATAGTTTCAAACTATTTATGGATTAATCGGGATCTATAAGAAGAGGGTTTGCTGCATCCGAACAAGGAGAGACAAGAGAGACAAAAAGAAAAGAATAGAGAGAAATCTGTGAAATCCATCAGAAATCAATAGAGAAAAGAGGGAAAACTTGTAAGGAAAAATCATACTGATTCCCCAAAAGAAAAGAAGAGATTCCAAGCTTTTGTTGTTCTATTTCGAAGAAATCTCAAGAGAAGAAAAAGCCCTAGTTTTCTGATCTTCTGAGTCTCAAGAGCATCTTGAAGGAAGATCCATTCAAAGGAAGAGAAGGAAGAAGCCACCAAGATCTGCGAATCAGGCTTTGATTCCTATCCTTTTATTCTTGTTTTATTATTGTATATTTGCTCATTGGAGGAGCTGTTTATCTTGTAAAAACAAATATTGTTTGCTGGGTCAATCTGGTGATTGATTCAGTTGAGCTGTTAGCCTTGTGCAAGCATTAGCTTGTGGTGATAGGTTTTGTGCTGGTGAGCCTTGAAAACCAGCTGGGTTCGTTGTGCACCCGAAAAACAACAAGTTCGAGTTGTGAGCTTGCAAAACAACTCTGCTGTAATCAGATTGATTATAGTGTGGACCCAAGAGGTACTTGGGAGTGGATGTAGGTGTAGGTACACCGAACCACTATAAAATCTCCTGTGTTTGCCGTGATTGTCTCTTTATCTTCAACTCTCTATTTGTACTTGTTCAGTTTTAATTTGTGTGAATCTAAGTTTTTATTTCCGCTGGGGGTTATTTTTAAAAAAGTTTAAATTTTTGAAAAACCCAATTCACCCCCCTCTTGGGTTGCTATCTGGACCAACAATTGGTATCAGAGCTAGTGCTCATTTGATTTGATCTAACGATCAAGAGTCAAAGATCCACATGGCAACTCAAGCTGGTTCATCTTTTTCCGAAGGCCAATCTACTAATAGACCACCCTTATTTAATGGTTCAAACTATGGTTATTGGAAGGCTAGAATGAAAAATTTTTCATTCAAGCACTTGACTATGACCTATGGAGTATTATAGTCAATGGACCACACACACCCACTGCTAGAGTTAATGGCATGGAGATTCCTAAACCGAAACGGAATGGGATGAACATGATAAAAAATTGGCACAACTCAATGCCAAAGCAATGAATATTTTATACTGCTCATTAGATGCAAATGAATTCAATCGCATATCTATTTGCATTTCTGCTAAGAAATCTGGGATAGACTTGAGGTTACCCATGAGGGAACAAATCAAGTCAAGGAATCCAAGATTAACATGCTAGTTCACAAGTATGAATTGTTTAAAATGGATGCATGTGAATCTATTGCTGATATGTTTACAAGATTTACTGATATAGTTAATGGTTTAAAAAGTCTTGGTAAATCTTATGATAATTCTGATCTTGTGAGAAAGGTTTTGCGTTCCTTGCCTAGGACTTGGGAAGCTAAAGTGACTGCAATACAAGAGGCAAAGGATCTAAGTACCCTACCCCTAAAAGAATTATTGGGATCCTTGATGACTCATGAGCTTCAAATTAAGCAACATGTTGATGATGATGAGTCAAAGAAGAAGAGGACTATGGCTCTTAAGATTTCTGAACGAAGAGCCTCATAATCTGAAGATGAAAGTGATGATGAGGACATGACACTCATCACAAGGAAATTTAAAAGATTCATGAAGAAGAAGTTTGAAAAGAAAAAGCCCTTTGCAAGAAAAGATGAGGACAAGGGCAAAGAAAAAGAAGTTATTTGCTTTGAATGTAAAAAGACGGGTCATTTTAAATCTGAATGCCCTCAACTAAAGAAAGGCACCTGGAAGTTCAAAAAGAAGGCAATGATGGCCACATGGAGCGATTCGGAAAGCTCAAGTTCCGAAGAGGAAGAAAAGAGTGAAATGGCCAATCTATGCTTCATGGTGGACAATGATTAGGTAAGTCCGAGTTTTCTTGATGACTTCACTTTCGATGAATTGCATAGTGCTTTTTATGAATTAATGGATGATTTTGCAACCTAAGTTCAAAGAACAAAGATTTGAAAACTCAAATGCAAAAACTATCCTTAGAAAATGAAAAGCATGTTGTAGATAAAGAACATTTGATAAAAGAAAAATGAAAGTTTAAAAATGAAGTTGATAGACTTAAGCCTATAGTTGATAAATTCACTCTAAGCTCTATCAAACTTAATATGATTTTGGATAATCAAAAAGCTATTTTTGATAAAGCTGGATTATGATATAATCCGCTTAAAAAGCAAAAATCTTTGAAGAATATTTTTATACATGCTAAAAAATCATCAAATATTACTTGTTTTAAATGTGGAAACAAAGGACATAAATCATATATGTGTAAATCTCCACATAATAAGAGAAAGATGATTTGGGTTCCCAAAGGAACAATATTTAATGCATTAACCATGAAGGACCCAAGAAGGCTTGGGTACCTAAAATTAAGACATGAATATTTTGCAGGAGTGTCTTGCAGCCATCAGACTGAAAAGAAAATGGTACCTGGATAGTGGTTGCTCAAGACACATGACGGGTGACAAAGATCAATTCATCACCCTTGAATCAAAAAGAGGTGGAGTAGTTACTTTTGGTGATAATGGTCAAGGCCATATCATGGGTATTGGTAAGATTCAAATTACTCCATCTACTCATATTGATAATGTTTTATATGTCGATGGACTTAAACATAATCTGATAAGTATTAGCCAACTGTGTGACAAAGGTTTCAAGGTTTCCTTTGAAGCTTCATTTGCACTGTTACTAATCCATTTGATAACAGCATTATTCTTGTTGGTAAACGTATGGCAATGTGTACTTAATTGATTTGAGTAATTTATCTCCAAGTAATCATTGCTTAGTTGCTAATAATGCTAAGATGAATGAGATTGGTTGGCTATGGCACCGTAGATTAGGTCATGCAAGCACACACCTAATTTCTAAATTATTGAAAATGGATTTAGTTAAAGGTATTCCTAGCTTAAATTTTGAAAATAATCGAATATGTGATGCATGTCAATTTGAAAACAAACAAGAACTTCTTTCAAATCTAAGAATGTTGTTTCAACTACTAGGCCACTAGAGCTACTACACATGGACCTTTTTGGACCTACTAGAACCACAAGTCTAGAAGGAAAGAAATATGGTCTAGTGATAGTAGATGATTACTCTAGATTCACTTGGGTAATATTTTTGGCTCACAAAGATGAGACTTTCTCAATATTCATGAAATTCGTTAAGAAAGTCACTAATGAGAAAAACACTACC
>UESW01004027.1:697237-759549 GCA_900491605.1 Calamus simplicifolius
TAATGGATGATTTTGCGAACCTAAGTTCAAAGAACAAAGATTTGAAAACTCAAATGCAAAAACTATCCTTAGAAAATGAAAAGCATGTTGTAGATAAAGAACTTTTGATAAAAGAAAAAGAAAGTTTGAAAAATGAAGTTGATAGACTTAAGCCTATAGTTGATAAATTCACTCTAAGCTCTATCAAACTTAATATGATTTTGGATAATCAAAAAGCTGTTTTTGATAAAGCTGGATTAGGATATAATCCACTTAAAAAGCAAAAATCTTTGAAGAATATTTTTATACATGCTGAAAAATCATCAAATATTACTTGTTTTAAATGTGGAAACAAAGGACATAAATCATATATGTGTAAATCTCCACATAATAAGAAAAGATGATTTGGGTTCCCAAAGGAACAATATTTAATGCATCTAACCATGAAGGACCCAAGAAGGCTTGGGTACCTAAAATTAAGACATGAATGTTTTGCAGGAGTGTCTTGCAGCCATCAGACTGAAAAGAAAATGGTACCTGGATAGTGGTTGCTCAAGACACATGACGGGTGACAAAGATCAATTCATCACCCTTGAATCAAAAAGAGGTGGAGTAGTTACTTTTGGTGATAATGGTCAAGGCCATATCATGGGTATTGGTAAGATTCAAATTACTCCATCTACTCATATTGATAATGTTTTATATGTCGATGGACTTAAACATAATCTGATAAGTATTAGCCAACTGTGTGACAAAGGTTTCAAGGTTTCCTTTGAAGCTTCTGTTTGCACTGTTACTAATCCCATTGATAACAGCATTATTCTTGTTGGTAAACGCTATGGCAATGTGTACTTAATTGATTTGAGTAATTTATCTCCAAGTAATCATTGCTTAGTTGCTAATAATGCTAAGATGAATGAGATTGGTTGGCTATGGCACCGTAGATTAGGTCATGCAAGCACACACCTAATTTCTAAATTATTGAAAATGGATTTAGTTAAAGGTATTCCTAGCTTAAATTTTGAAAATAATCGAATATGTGATGCATGTCAATTTGGAAAACAAACAAGAACTTCTTTCAAATCTAAGAATGTTGTTTCAACTACTAGGCCACTAGAGCTACTACACATGGACCTTTTTGGACCTACTAGAACCACAAGTCTAGGAGGAAAGAAATATGGTCTAGTGATAGTAGATGATTACTCTAGATTCACTTGGGTAATTTTTGGCTCACAAAGATGAGACTTTCTCAATATTCATGAAATTGTTAAGAAAGTCACTAATGAGAAAAACACTACCATAG
This sequence comes from Calamus simplicifolius, assembly GCA_900491605.1. Taxonomy (NCBI): domain Eukaryota; kingdom Viridiplantae; phylum Streptophyta; class Magnoliopsida; order Arecales; family Arecaceae; genus Calamus; species Calamus simplicifolius. Next base: position 698,520 of record UESW01004027.1, read on the forward strand.
TGTCTATTAGAAGTGATCATGGAACTGAATTTGAAAATCACTTATTTGAAAAATTCTGTTTTGAAAAAGGCATACATCATAACTTTTCTGCACCTAGAACACCGCAACAAAATGGAGTTGTAGAAAGAAGAATAGGACTTTAGAAGACATGGCCCGTACCATGCTATGTGAAAGCCAACTTCCAAAATATTTTTGGGCGGAAGCTATAAACACAGCATGTTACATCTAAATAGAGCCCTGATTAGACCTATCCTTAAGAAAACTCCCTATGAACTATGGCACAATAGGAAACCAAATTTAAGTTATTTTCATGCATTTGGTTGTAAATGTTTTATTCATAACAATGGTAAGGATAATCTTGGGAAGTTTGATGCAAAGTCTGATGAAGGTATTTTCCTAGGATATTCTACATCTAGCAAAGCATATAGAGTATTTAATAAGAAGAGCTTAGTTGTAGAAGAATCCATTCATATAGTGTTTGATGAGTCTTTAGCATCAAGTTCAGATAAAATTGATGATGAGGAAGATACATCTTTGATTGAAAGAGATATTGAAAAATTAAATGTATCTTCAGATCAAGAACCTGAAGTTAAGGATGATGACTCACCTAAGGATGATGGTATTGATTGCTCAAATGATAAAGATCTACCTAGAGATTGGAGATATGCTTATGGTCATCCTAAGGACCTAATCATAGGTGATCCATCTCAAGGTGTAAGGACTAGATCATCAATGAGAGATATCAATAATCATCTTGCATTTGTATCTCATATAGAACCTAAAACTATAGAGGAAGCTGAGAAAGATAGTTATTGGATGTTAGCAATGCAGGAAGAGTTAAACCAATTCACTAGGAACCAAGTCTGGACCCTAGTAGATAGACCTAAAAACCACCCTATAATAGGATCTAAATGGGTTTTTAGAAATAAATTGGATGAAAATGGATTGGTAATTAGAAATAAGGCTAGATTAGTTGCAAAAGGATATAATCAAGAAGAAGGTATAGATTTTGATGAAACTTTTGCACCTGTTGCTAGATTAGAAGCCATTAGGCTACTACTTGCATTTGCATGTCATATGAATTTCAACTTATTTCAAATGGATGTTAAAAGTGCATTTCTAAATGGTTTTATAAATGAGGAAGTTTATGTTGAACAACCTCCTGGTTTTGAAGATCATGAATTTCCAAACCACGTCTTCAAACTACACAAAGCACTTTATGGTTTAAAGCAAGCACCTAGAGCTTGGTATGATAGATTAAGTAAATTTTTAATTGAAAATGACTTTTCTAGAGGAAATGTTGATAAAACCTTGTTTTTGAAAAGAAAAGAAAAGGATTTATTAATTGTTCAAATTTATGTTGATGACATTATATTTGGTGCTACTAACAATCTCCTTTGTCAAGAATTTGCTAAGCTAATGCAGGGAGAATTCGAGATGAGCATGATGGGAGAACTAAACTTCTTCCTTGGACTTCAAATCAAACAAGAGAAAGCGGGATTTTCATTAACCAAACAAAGTACACAAAGGAAATACTCAAGAAATTTGGTATGGAATCTGCTAAACCTCTTGGTACGCCAATGAGTCCCTCATGCAAGCTGGACAAGGATGAAGAAGGTAAGAAAGTAGATCAGAAGCATTACAGAGGTATGATCGGATCACTTCTTTACCTAACTGCAAGTAGGCCAGATATCATGTTTTCTGTTTGCTTATGTGCAAGATATCAATCTAATCCTAAGGAATCACATTTATTTGCTGTTAAAAGAATCTTTAGATACTTAAATGGAACTAAAAATGTAGGATTATGGTATTCTAGAGACTCAACCTTAAAATTGATTGCTTATTCTGATTCTGACTATGCTGGTTGTAAATTAGATAGAAAGAGTACAAGTGGGGCATGCCAACTTTTAGGAAGTAACTTAATCTCTTGGTTTAGCAAGAAGCAAAATTCGGTTGCATTATCCACTGCTGAGGCAGAGTATGTTGCAGCTGGAAGTTGCTGTGCTCAAATCCTTTGGATTAAGCGACAACTTGAAGATTATGGTATCACACTTGATAAAATTCCTATTAAATGTGATAATACTAGTGCTATTAATCTAACTAAAATCCAATTCAACATTCAAGAACTAAACACATTGAAATTAGACATCACTTTATTAGAGAACATGTAACTAACAAAGATGTTTGTCTTGAATATGTTAATACTAATGATCAATTAGCTGATATTTTTACCAAACCTTTGAGTGAGGAAAGATTTTGTTATCTTAGAGGAGAATTAGGAGTTTGTGATCCTTTAGAATGATTTTCTGAAACTCTTAAGGACAACAACTATCTAGACTTCATTAATTTCTTGAAAATCCTCTATGTCCAATAAGGAAATCTATCTAGAAATTTGATTCATTGTTTCCCCAATTGTTAAGGAACACTTATCTAGAGTTTGATGATTAATTTGATCAGTTTCAGATCCTTGAAATTTGAATTTTTCTCTGAAACTATTGTGGAGTCGACACCTGCAGTTTGTGGAGTCGACACCTTCATATTTTGATGTTCTGTCTGGGCAATTAGAGCCGACTCTGGCTTCTGTAGAGCCGACTCTAATTCGGGCGCTGACAGATTCTCTGGTTCGGAGCCGACACCTCATTTTCGGGAGTCGACTCTAAGTGGAACTAGGTCAAAATAAAAAGGGCGGAGTCGACCCCAAACGAAACCATCGTCTCCAAACCTTTTCCAAACTGTTCCAAACTGATTCCAACCCTCCAAATCCTCAAATCCCTTGATTACTCATTCCAATCGAATCCCATGGCTCCCAAAAGGCGTGCTATCATTGGTGGTTCGACTGTTCCGACGAAGCGCCGTTCAAATCGGAGGCAACCTTCGTCATCTTCTTCATCTGCCACTCAGATGACTCTCCACCCTCACCATCTTCTCCACGAGTTGACCAATTAGCGGGTAAGGCCATTACTACCGGAAGAAAAGTAGATTTTGACTTTTTTGTTTCGGAGGGCTTTGCTATTGGGTTGTTGAAAGAAATGGGATGGGAGAAGGTCTGTTCTTTGGATGTCCCTACTTACCCTGCCCTAGTGAGAGAATTTTATAATGATTTATGTAGAGGAGAGGGAGGCTTAGTGAGTGTTGTAAGAGGAACTAAAGTAATCATCACGGCTGAAACCCTTGGAAATCTATTGGAGATGCCTACCGTTGGTTTAGTTGAATATCAACATGAAGACAGAGGAGGTGCCCTATCAAGGATGTTAGGGAGAGAAGTTTCTGAGTTTGAAGAAATCTTGGCCAATCAACTTAATTTGGAACTCAGATTACTTCACAATATTTGTGGAAGAATTTTATTTCCTAAAATCGGAAGGTTTGAATATGTCTCGGAGCGAGACATCTTATTGATGGACTGCATTCTCACTGGAAGACCTGTCAATCTTGCTGGTATGATGATAGGCTATATGGCGGAGGCAGCAACTAAGAAGAGATCTACATTGCCATATGGTATGTTTTGACATTGGTATTCAGAAGCCAAGGTGTACTTATAATGGATAATGAGCCACTAAGAAAATTAAGGCATACAGATTACTATAGTGTCTCTACAATTCACCGGATGGGCTTCAGAAAAGAAAATGGAAATTGGATAAAAAGAGGACATGAGGCCAGAGCTGAAGAGGTTAGAGTTGAGGAGGTCAGAGGAGAGAAGATATTCCTGAACCATCTGCTGGACCTTCTTCTGCTGGACCATCTGCTGGACCCTCAGAGGCTGGACCTAGCTCTCACCCTCCACATCAGTCAGCATTGGCATCTGAAGATTTTCTGAGGAGCAAATAGGTCAGCTCAGAGCTTTACTGGCTGAGTATGATAGTCAAAGGACAAATGATATGTGTAAATTGAGAGAGGAGTTCAATCAGTTGAAGGATGAGATCAATTCAAGACTTGACATGATTTCTTTTTCCATTAGCAATTCCGTAGAATCCTTTAGCACTGATCTTCATAAGATTTTTGAAAGGATGGAAGGCATTGCAGACGGTTCTGGAACTTATCTTCATGCTACCAGTCAACTAAAGAAAGATATCGACCTCGCCGTCTCTCAAATTGAAGCTTGTCTTGAAAGTTTTAAGAAGACTCAAAAAGATGATATTATGGAAATGATTGGACATTTAAAGAAAATTGTGTATAAGCATATTTGATTTTGATATCCTATCCTAGGTTGTATCTTAGGATTTCTTGCTTTCTTGCTTTCTTAGCATGTATCTAGGAATTACATACTTGAATATGTCATTTTGAAACACATGTAATGAATCTTGCTTTGGAATACAATTACACTTTTATTTCAAATTTGTCTATGATTGATTGATTCAATGAATGAGTTTACTATCTTTATGATTAATTGAACCAACAACCCCGCTCTGATAACATTCTTTATTGTAAATTCACCTTATTGCTGATAACAAAAAAGGGGGAGAGATAATTGTATATGCATATAAGAGAAAGAGAAAGAAAATGAAGAACAATTGATGGGGAGAGAAATTTTGAGAAATGAAAGAATTCAGTTTATCTACATAGGGGGAGTTATTCAATGCAGGGGGAGCTTAATAAATTTCTCCATATAAAAGTTAAATCATCTTGATTGATGTCAAGTTTTGTTTATTTTTATTCATTTTGAATATTGGCATCAAATTCTCTGTTAGGAAGTCTCTAAAGCTTTAACAATGTCTATAATTCTCAATTCAAATGAATTTTTAATGCATATACTCAAAGTTTTTGTCATCATCAAAAAGGGGGAGATTGTTGACCCAATTGAGGATTTTGATGATTAACAAAACTATTTGAGTATAACATTTGAAGTTACTAATGATTTTGATTAAGTTTTTCAGATTATAAGTCGATTTGATAATCAAAATCAAGAGTCAAATCAAGTTCTGGTTCGAATCTAATGTCAAGGTAAGATTGCAGACATTAGAGTCGACACATGGAATCGCAGAGTCGACTCCGAAAATGGCACAGACTTAGAGTCGACTCCGGGACTGTTAGAGCCGACTCCAACAGAAAAGACAGAACGATGGTTTTTCAGGCCACGACTTAGAGTCGACTCCCAGACTGTTAGAGTCGACTCCAGAAGAATTTTGTGTCGACCCCAGAAAAGTCAGAGACGACTCCAGATCGAGCGGATTAAAGAATTTCGAGTTAGAGCCGACTCCAGAAAAGTTAGAGCCGACTCCAGAATGTCAGACACGGCTCCAGAACTGTCAGAACGACTCTAAACTTTATCTTTATCTATTTTAATCCCAACGGCTATTGTTATTTATGGATCTAATCCTTCTTACACTTGTTTCTAACGGATAGTTTCAAACTATTTATGGATTAATCGGGATCTATAAGAAGAGGGTTTGTTGCATCCAAAAGAAGAGACAAGAGAGCAAAAAGAAAAGAATAGAGAAAATCTTTGAGATCTATCAGAAAAGAAAAGAGGAAAACTTGTAAGGAAAGATCATACTGATTCCCCAAAAGAAGAGAGAGAGATTCCAAGCTTTTGCTGTTCTATTTCGAAGAAATCTCAAGAGAAGAAAGAAGCCCTAGTTTTCTGATCTTCTGAGTCTCAAGAGCATCTTGAAGGAAGATCCATTCAAAGGAAGAGAAGGAAGAAGCCACCAAGATCTGCGAATCAGGCTTTGATTCCTATCCTCTTATTATTGTTTCATTATTGTATATTTGCTCATTGGAGGAGCTGTTTATCTTGTAAAAACAAATATTGTTTGCTGGGTCAATCTGGTGATTGATTCAGTTGAGGCTGTTAGCCTTGTGCAAGCATTAGCTTGTGGTGATAGGTTTTGTGCTGGTGAGCCTTGAAAACCAGCTGGGTTCGTTGTGCACCCGGAAAACAACAAGTTCGAGTTGTGAGCTTGCAAAACAACTCTGCTGTAATCAGTTTGATTATAGTGTGGACCCAAGAGGTACTTGGGAGTGGACGTAGGTGTAGGTACACCGAACCACTATAAAATCTCCTGTGTTTGCCGTGATTGTCTCTTTATCTTCAACTCTCTATTTGTGCTTGTTCAGTTTTAATTTGTGAATCTAAGTTTTTATTTCCGCTGGGGGTTATCTTTCAAAAGAGTTTAAATTTTTGAAAAACCCAATTCACCCCCCTCTTGGGTTGCTATCTGGACCAACACATATGTCTCGGTCCTAGCCCGAGCGATCCCTATCTCTCAGCCCTAGTCCGAGCGATCCCTATCTCTCAGCCCTAGCCCGAGCTATCCCTATCTTTCGGCCCTAGGCCGAGCGATCCATATGTCTCGGTCCTAATCCGAGCGATTCTTATCTCTCGGCCCTATCCCGAGCGATCCATATCTCTCAGCCCTAGCCTGAGCTGTCCATAACTCAGCCTGCCTGAGCGATATCCACCTCTACGAAATCAAACCGTCCTTACACCCAGCTTACTCCTTTGTCATATCTCAGCAAACCAAGCCTTTCCATACTTTGGCGGATCAGGCCGTTCTCTGTGCCTCGGCCCGACCGAGGCACTCAGGCACCTACCTCTGCGGAACCATGATGACTGAACAAGGATCCACATAGGCAATCATGCCTATACTACCAGAAATGGCCTAGAGCCTATATGATCACTGAATCTCAAAGCACTGGATAGCCCTCTAGGCCGTCGATCCTCTAACTAACAAGATACGGATTCCACCGGCCTCACAATAGCCTGATTCGAATCAGCCTCGAATCCTAACAACATTCAGACCTCCCAAGACACGCTCAAAGAATAACGTGATCGCCTATAAATATGACAGTCCTAGATTCACTCAGGTAATGCATTCCTGACGCATTCTCAGCACTACTCTCACTCTATCTCTGCTCATCCCTTTCTGCCATTAAAGCTCTGCTCGGAGCTCCCAAAAGGCCACCCTGGAGAGACTCTTTAGTTAGAGCCTTCTCTTCATATATGTTCGTTGTTGATCTCTGATGACTTGAGCGTCGGAGAGTTTTCCGCGGAGGGCCACCTCCAACACCTCTCGCGTGAGGACTGTTTGCAGGTCCGCCCAGGAGGAAGCCCAATCTGAAGCTCGATCGCGCCCGAATCGGAGGACGAATTCCAGCTACAACACTTTCCAAAAGATAAGAGGGCAAAAATATCCTTTTTCATGTGTGAATAGACGACATAAGCGATAGGATCATGATCACGAATTTGCAACCATACCCTCTCGCGTCCTGTTCTGTCCACGTGCAGCCTACATTTTCTGAATGGGTATCATGGGTTTCTAACTAGGGTACCATAATTTTACAACTAGGGTGTCGTAATGTTTTCAACCTATTTCAAAGATCTTCCAGGGATATCGTAATTTTATAATTACGATGTTGTAATTTTACAATTAGGGTATCCTAATTTTTTCAGCCAATATCAGAAGCCTACCCTAGGATGTGGTAACGCTTTGCCTTATAGTTTTCTGAAAAGGTGTCGTAATTTTGTAACTAGACTGTCGTAATGTTACAACTAGGGTATCGTAATGTTTTTTTGGCCAAATCAAAAGTCTATCCTGAGATGTCGTAACGCTTTGCTTAACATTTTTTATAAAGGTGTCGTAATTTTATAACTAGGTGTCTTAATTTGTTTTCAACCGATTTCTTCCTAGGGTGTTGTAATTTTGTAACTAAGGTGTCGTAATTGTAAAACTAGGATGTCATAATTTATTTTTGGTCGATTTCTTTCTGGAGTGTCATAAAGCTTTGCCTTAATTTTTTCTATAAGATATCATAATTTTGTAACTCGAGTGTTGTAATTGTAAAACTAGGGTGTCGTAATTTTCTTTCGGTCAATTTTTTCCTAGGGTGTCATAAAGCTTTGCCTTAACATTTTCGGTAAGGCTATTGTAAGTTCATAAATAGGGTGTCAAATTATAAAATTGGGGTGTCTTAATTTGTTTTCGATCGATTTTCTCCTAGGGAATCATAAAGCTTTGCCTTAACGTTTTTTGTAAAGGTATCGAAATTTTGTAACTAGAGTGTTGTAATTGTAAAACTGGGTGTCGTCATTTTCTTTCAGCCAATTTTTCTCTTTGGTGTCGTGAAGCTTTATCTTAACATTTTTTGTAAAGGTATCATAATTTTGTAACTAGGGTATCGTAATTATAAAATTAGAGTATCATAATTTTTTTCAACCGATTTTCTTCTGGGGGGTCGTAAAGCTTTGTCTTAACATCTTCTGTAAGGATGTTGTAATTTTGTAACTAGAGTATCTTAATTGTAAAACTAGAGTGTCATAATTTTTTCTGATCGATTTCCTTCTGGATTGTCGTAAAGATTTGTCTTAACATTTTCTATAAGGGTGTCGTAATTTTATAACTAGAGTATCATAATTATACAAATAGGGTGTCGTAATTTTCTTCTAACTGATTTTTTTCTGGGATGTCGTAAAGTTTTGCCTTAACATTTTCTGTAAGGATGTTGTAATTTTGTAACTAGAGTATCATAATTGTAACTAGGGTATCATAATTTTCTTTCGATTGATTTTCTCCTAGGGTATCGTAAAACTTTACCTTAACATTTTATAAGGGTGTCGTAATTTTGTAACTAGAGTGTCGTAATTGTAAAACTAGGGTGTTGTAATTTTCTTCTTGCTGATTTTCTCTTGGAGCAGTAAAGCTTTGCCTTAATGTTTTCTTTAAAGGTGTTGTAATTTTGTAACTAGAGTCTCGTAATTGTAAAACTAGGGTGTCATAATTTTCTTCCAGCCGATTTCATCCTAGGGTGTCATAAAGTTTTTCCTCAACGTTTTTGTAAGCATATCGTAATTGTAAAACTGGGGTGTTGTAATTTTTTCAATCAATTTTCTCTTAGGATGTCATAATTTTCTTTCGGAATAAGAAGAAATGACACCCGCATGCCTTCAAAAGAAGAACTAACTTCTGAAAAATTCAAAGTTATCCTTTCCATGAAAAATCTTGAGAGGCAAAAATGTCCTTTGCCATGTATAAAGAGACTGTAGAAGCGGTATTAATGGACGTCACGCTCAAAACATAATCCCTGCTATCCTATCATATTGCATCAAGTCATGTAGGATTCACGTGGACCAATAAGGAGGAACGATGCAATCCACGTAGGATTTGCTGCACGAAGGCGGTGTACAAAGACTTTTCCAGGTTCGATGTATTCTATGGGCTTTTACTTAGAGCTTTAATTATAAAATTATTATAGGTTATTTTTGATATGAGATCTTTATTTTCATAGTTGGTATAAATATTTTTATTTTATTTTTTTGACCCTCAAATCGGTCTTTCATTTATTTATAAGTCTAGAATAAAAAAGTTCCATTGAAGTCAGCTAACCATCTGCCTACGTGTAGGATTAGAAGTGCATTAGGTTAAATCACACTTTTCCCTAAGCTTATTATGTAATTTTTTTTTTTGTTAAGTTTAAAGTTCAAAAATTATTTGAAAACTCAAACTCAAGCCTATGTAAAACGAGAAAAGAACAACGCCCATAGGCCTGAAACCCTTTTATGCCATTGATGTCTTCCGCATTGTCAATGCCAGACCTCCTCGATGTTATCCCGCACCGTTATGCTCGATCTCATCCTCACTGTTTCCTCTCACACCGAGTGCAAGACAGTCATGGAGGAATTTCACATTAACCAATAGCTTTTGCTCCCACGCCGTCTGTTCTGTGGCCTAGACTTGGACCAATTCGCATACCATCTGCAAACGTTTGCGGCTTGAATTTACTTCGCATAGTCTGCTCTCATGTAGAGCGTGGCGCGAGTGATGCGAGCCTTGCGATAGCGTCAGTGGGTGCTGCGGTGCGAGAGGCACCACATATGTAGCCATCGTGAAGGCTACATCGTGATGGAGGGTGATGCGGGGGAGGTGGTAGGCAATAGGTGTAAAGATTGGGTTAAAGATGAGGAAGGAGCAGAAGGCGGAACAAATTGTGTGCGGAAGAGCTTTTGGAAGGAGAAAGAAGAGAGAGAGAGAGAGAGAGAGAGGTGATGGGGATGCTAGGAGGGCTTTAACTGATTCTTTTAGGTTGCCTTTGATGCATCATCAAGTAATTATGAATGATAATGTAAATTACCTATAAGATATATTATCATTTAATAGATTATCAATAATTAATTATTGTATTTGGTATAAATAGATAATTACAATAATATTAATTACTATGTTTGATATGATAAATAAATTATCCATATCTGTTTTCATATAGAGTATGACCTCCTCGATGTCCTAAATGGCGAGGGTGATGCAATAGCCTCGGAGGGTGTCGTGGTGCAAGAGGCACCACGTATGTAGCTATTGTGAAGGCTATTGTCATGATGGAGGGTAATGCGGGGGAGGTGGCAGGCAATACGTGTAAAGATGGAGTTAAAGATGAGGAAGGAACAGAAGGCGGAACAAATGGTGTGGAGAGAGAGAGAGAGAGAGAGGTCATGGGGATGCTAAGAGGGCTTTAGTTGATTCTCTTAGGCAGTGTTTGATAGCTTTTGGGCTATTCCTGGATAAATATACCGGATAACATTTATCCAGGGGATAGCTGAGGGAATAAGCACCTTTTTAAAATTACAAGTCTGCCATCAAGGGATAACTTTAGTTATTCCTGGGTTCTCTAGGAAATAAGTTCAGGGATAACCCATGGTTAAACATGGGTTATCCCCTATGGTTAAACTTTTTCAGCACTATTCCTGTAGCTATAGCATTTGGGGATAAGAGGAAATATTTAAGGATATCCCCCTTATCCACCATATCAAACAGTGCCTTAGTGGCGACAGTAATAAAGAAAGAGGAAGAGGAAGCAAAGCAAGGAGCAAAGGGTTGGATTTGGATTCAAATAATTTGAACTGGGATTCAGATAGGGCTAATGCTCTATTCGAATCTGCCGTGAAATTGAAATTATTATGGATCTAAATTTGTGTACATGCTTCATCCGAATATATTAAAATTTAGCCATAATTTAGCTCAGGCTTACTTCAAACTTGGCTTCCATGGATGATAAAGTTTGAGAGGTAATAACATCGCTATTAATGTCTTGTGACTCATGACACCTTTCCCTTTATATAAAAATGGTACAAATACATAAAAAAAATGATCAAACTTCATTTGTTCTCAAACTTTTTGGTATTATAATTTAGTCCTCATGTTTTAGAAATTATATATTTTCATAACATTGATGAGTTAAAGTTGATAAAATTGTTAATAAAATTCCTTCAGGCGTTCATGTTAACGATGCTATAATAACAAAGTCAGCTATCCTAACAATTTTAATCTGAAACATTAAAAATGTAATAATTTTAAAATATAATAAATTAAATTATAATAATTAAAAGTTTAAGAATTAAAATAAATTTTGAGTAAAAGTTTGCAAATAATTAAAATAAAATAAAAATAAAGAAGTGGGGAAAAAAAATAAAAAAGCAGCCAACATCGAGAGACAACAGAATTTAAATGTCCTGCAAGGGCACGAAATTACGATGGTAAAGCTTATATAAATCACGATACAATGACTCGTTTACCGACAATGGCAGGAAGAGCAGGCGTTAAACTATCAAGGATGCGTACTACTGCGATATGATTCATCTGATGGCAAATATTTTTTTTATTCAGCTCCGCTTAACAGGGTCAAAGTTGGCGACGCCGATGACAGCTCCGACGATGACGCCAAGCACGACTCCACCAGACACTATGCTGAGAAGGAAGTTCTTGAGTGATGGTGAGATCCCCGGCTGGGCTGCCTCTGCCACGTCCGGTATCACCATGGCTGCCGCCGCCACCGCTACTGTCAGACCACCCACTGCCTTCTCCTTCAGTACTGATGAAGCGCGGATGCTCGCCCTCATCTTAGAAGCTGCAGCCCGGGCGCGGAGCCTCAGTGGGTGGAAGAAGGCATCATCCGAGCCAACGAGCGGCTTCCCTCGACCTGCTGATCTCAGCGGCATCGCCATTATGGCAGCGGCTGAAGCTGATGCCATCACGAAGAGATTGTCACCTTTGTGTGTTTTCGAGAAGGGAGGTGAAGGAATTGGGTGTTTGATCTCTAGGTGCTATCGATGGAGAGACGAGGATGGAAATAGAAGGGAAGATGGATAGGTCTGTGAGGGGGGGTTGAGAGACGGGTTTTCCAGAGACCACCAGGTCAGCACTGCATCCTACGTGGAGGCATCTGGTTGCGGCTGTGGTGGATAAGGTTATCTTTATCTTGGGGAAGGGACAAAGCCAGCAAGCGTTCTATCATTCTGTGGACTCTGTTGCAGAGACACACGTTTGCGATCCACAGTATTTGGTGGTTTCTTTCTTGCCATGAATTTGATTTTTGGAAACCTACACCTTGTTTGCATTCTTTATTAATGATCCTTTAAGAACAAAACTCTTAAAAAGTTCTATTTTCTCATGGGAGTGTGTCTTTTCTTAAAAATTCGAACACATGGCAGCCATTTTGTCTCAATGATATGACGTTTTGCTCTGCTGGAGTGTTTAGATTAGAGGAATCAAATGTGATGCAGCCTTGCTGAGTTGTATTACAGCAATAAGCAGCATTGAGATGAAAGTGATCTTTATTTGCAGGCAGCAACAGAAGCAACTAAAGTAATCCAACATCTGACGCTCTTCACAACCAAATGGCTGGTTGATACCTGAGTATCACATACATGCACCAAGATGCGCCATTGTCACATGACTCATCATTACAACATTTTCGTAATTATAATAACTCTGGTTCTTTTACAAATAACAATCCTCTCAAATGCATCCATCATTTGTGTTAACTCTTGCACCTATGACAGAGGCAAGAAACAGATTATGATCGCTGATAGTTGTGCCTTTCTTGAAGTACATCATGCTCTTACGACAAGAAATTGAAGTAAAATCACGAAGCAATCCCAACAAGTCAGGAAACAGTTCCTCTTTCAGGAGTCCGGAACATTCAGGTGATGAAAGAGCTCTGGGAGATGGGTATTGGTCAGCTTGGTCCTCCGGCTTATCTCGCGCCTCTTCTTGGGTTTGGGCTTCGAAGTGATGCCATGGACTTGGGCCATGGCCCGCCTCTTGGCTGTGTTGGTCGCAGGCTTCATGCCATTCTTCTGCAGCTCCTTCTCGATATCAACCATGTCCCGAGGTAGTTCAATCCCACGGAACAGCTGCTTCAGATCATCATCCACCTTTACCATCACCTTCGGGTCATTGGGGTATACAATGTCCTCCTGTGAGTCCATGTTGGACAAAAGCCATACTTGACCCGCTCCCTTCAAGGCCTGTAGATACCTAAATCTTAGTTATCCTTTATAAAGTTTAAGAATCACCAGAACATACAAATAGATTCTTCCAAATATAATGAGAACTTTAATCCAATGTCCATGTTGGACAAAAGCCAGACTTGACACGCTGCCTTCAAGGCCTGTGGATATCTAAATCGTGGTTATCCCCTATAAAGTTCAAGAAACATCTGAACATACAAATAGATTCTTCTAAATATAATGTGAACTTTAATCCAATCCCACTCAGAGGCACTAATTGGGAAGTCTTTGTTTGAAAAGCTTTCCCTTCCAAAAAACAATGAGACAGAAAAGAATGCATCTCTTTTTTTATTTTCTTTAGGCATGCTATCTCATTTACTCATGAGCGGTAGAGGATTAAGTGTAACGATAAAGTGTAATGAGGCAGGATATTTCTTCTATTTATCTTTATCATGAATTTCACAAGACAAGTTTCTGATAGCACTCAGGTTCTCAAATATCAAAACAACCAGGTTCACTAATTTGTATACATGAAGAAATATAGACCCTAGAGAACGAAAATATTAGCACAATCTGTTTCAGATGGCCAAAAAAAGAAAACATAGAAAACAAAAGCAAAAACAAAGCTGGAGCAGGGTTGAGATCAAGTTAAGTTAACAGCAGCTTGCCAAATCTTCTCAATCTTTCCACCAAGCTTGCTCACCCAAGAGTTCTGCTCTACAGCCAACCCCATATTTGATAAAATTGCTAGGATGACAATAAATAGGCCTCATCCTTTTAGATCATCCTAATAAATGAGAACAAGTAATTTCATCTAGCACTTGAGCAAAACAATCAAACCCCTAAATCATTTTTTTTTGTTGTCCTCGTTCTTAACCGCATTTATATAGCAAATTTGAAATAAATTGTTGTCTTTTAGTATTTACAGGGGCAGTCCACTGAACATAGATTTGCCATACAGACAAAACATTATGTTGTCCTTGAATTCACATATGGGAAATAGAAGATTGCATTTATTAGGGGCACGTGCATCGATATCATATAGAAGCAGCACAGGTTTTCAAAAACTACCTGCAGGTCGTCCATCACAGCTGGGTATGAATCCTTGATGTCCACAACAGGAAGGCCCTCAGAAAACTTTCTTATCAGAGAAAGCAATTGGTCTTTTCCTTTCAGATCATGTTTGGACTGTAAAATTTCAAAAACAGAAACTATATCAGTTCTTGGAAGTTCCTCTCAAGTACTACTTATGAATTTACACAACGTGAACACACCAGGAAACAACCAAACTCCATGCACATTGCATTTTATTTATTTACAGAATCTAATGCAGTCTACAACTGAAGTTCTCATTTTGCTGATTTCCAGAATCTCATACACTCTACAACTTAAGTTGTCCCAGAGGGTCCTGGAACGCAACAGTAGGTAGAGATAGGCATAATATAGCAGACTTGTAGCATAAATAAAAATCTATTGTGGTGGTAAACTATGAGAATCTCACCAGCATATATGATGTCACTCAACAAGCCATTTAAGAGTTTACACGGTAATTATGTAAAGCATGAGATCAATTGGCATAGCATAGAGAACAGCCAACAAGCACCATGACCAGGCAGGCCATGCCAAGTTTCGCAGGAGCTATTAAGACTTCGACAAACAAATTTTCTACTTGAAACAGCATCATAGTCTAAACATTTTTGTATTGTTGTACTTGAAAAATTCTAGCATTTTTTGTTATCAAATTCTATTTCTTACCAAGTTTAGAACCTGAATCAAGGTGACAGATCATTGCCTATATAAGCTTCCAATACATTGCATGCAGATAGTTCTCGACATATTAATCCGAGACAACTTCCTTAAACCATTGAAGGGTTCTTCAATTCAGTTTACCTTCAGTTTGTGCATGATCTCTGAAACTTAATTTGCAGCAATCAGATCACTCTTCACTCTTGAATATTCTTTTAAGCTATGGACGAGATCATTGCACCATGGCACCATCATACTCTGATGGAAATTTAAATCTAACTATTCTCAAATTCATGGACTTGAGCATGCAACATGCAAAGAAGAGAAGAAAAGAGAAGCATATGGGGAATTCAGCACTGGAAGAGGTTTCGAGAATCAATAACAAATCTATTCATGTACACACAAACATTGGCATTTCTAGTGCAAAAGGGCCGTTACCTTGTAAGAAAAACGCTTCCCATCATAACTCACTTTATGATTATTCCTCAAACTGTCAAAGACCGCCTTATTTGCATTTATGTCAACATAGCATGCTTCATTGATTTGTTCTGGAGTAAGGGCTTGTCTTGTCTGCAAAAGTTGAAAGAGAAAATATATATTAGCAAAAGAGAGAGAGAGAATCAAGTGTTCATACAACAAATGTTTTGACTAAAGCAACCCCTAACATGAAAAGAACATATCAATTTTCCTTTTCATATCTTCCCTTTCACTTAGCTCTTTAACTTCTCCTGTTCTTCTTACATCATGATCTTCTTCCATGTTCTGTTTCAATCCCTTCTTCATCTCTTTCTTTATCTCTTGTTCCCCATGATAATTATGTTTCTTTTACATAAACTCAGTAGATGTGTACTTGTCAACTTCATCCATGCGAGTTACTATTGCTAACAAAATCCAATTTAATGTCAATACCAATTTTATGCAGCTGTTTTCACTTGTTAAGATTTAGGAGGTACAGAATAAGCTTTTAGTGGATAATCAATTCATAAAAGACCATTTAGTAAAAATTCATACATGTGATATATGTATTCTTGTCTACTATCATTCTATAATCATGATATCTAATTGTTGAATAGGCAATAGCAACAATTAAATTCTTAAAATTCATAAATGGTTATTCTTTCTTGAATTTCTTAGTAGACCGTGTCTCATAGTCAATAGGCTGTAAACAAACAAGCCAAACTGCCTTAGCTGCTAAGCACAACTCATTGCATGAAAGGGACCCAGTTCATTGTATGAATCAGGTTTGCATGATCAACCCTAGCTTGACAGTATATGTGCAAGTTTGGTTCTTAAAAATCAGCTCAAATGATCTTGTCATCCAGCCAAGCCCAAGCCAATATTTCTTTTGCAAACCTCAACATAAGTCAAACTTTATATGAAGCTTGGGTTGGTACCTAATTGAACAAGCACAATCAAGACTGTCATCAAGCCAACCTCAAAGCTGTTCGCGAACAGAGAGATACATTTGCAGCCTGGTCTCAAAAGTATTCTAACTCCCATGACAATGTATAAAAAGAAGATATTTTGTGTTTTGACATATATATGCATATTATTTCCCTTTGGTGTTGTACAGATATCTTCTTGAAGGAAGTTGATAGACTTCAATGATCAAGATATATATTCACTTAGTTTTCCTTTTATTCAATCACATATACAAAAGCTTGAGCCACTAGGCACTCCGCAGAGGTGCTTATACTTTAAGCAGTGTCTGATATGGGGGATAAAGGGGGATATCCCCTCTTATTCCCAAATGCTATAGCTAGAGGGGATAGGTCTGAAAAAGTTTAACCATAGGGGATAACCCATATTTAACCATGGGTTATCTCCTAAACTTATTCCATGGGGAACTCAGGAACAACTAAAGTTATCCTTTGATGGCAAACTTGTAATTTTAAAAAGGTGCTTATTCCTTCAGCTATCCCCTGGATAAATGCTATCCTGTACATTTATCTTTTGGGCTATCAAACACTACCTAAAGGTCCCTTCAGCTTAGCAACCACATAAACAATTAAACCTTGATTTACTCACATCAAACTGAGAGGAGAAAAAAGAGCAGCTTGCAATCATCACTATATTTTTGCATTGTCTTTGTCAAGGGAATTTCTTATTCAACCTGTCCCACATCTCTATCACATTATGTATTAATTGTATGAGCTCTTTTTCCTATTATTATAATAAACTTTGGGATAGTTAAGTGACCTTAGTACAATACCTCCGTTAAACCACTAATACGTTCATGCATTGATGCGTTGGCAAAGAGCAAGCAAGATCCCCAACAGATTTCTACAAATTTCAAAAGTATGCTTCTTATAGAACCATTAGGCAGGTGTATAAAACTGAATGGCTCATTAGGTTACAGTCTATATCTACATATCAAGATAATGTCAGACCAATACCTCTAAAAGTAGATCAATAACACGTTTAATTTGTGCACCAACAGGTGACTTTCTAATGGCATGGATATGCTGTAGCCTTTCTGTGTCATTTGAAAATTTGACTGCAGCAGGAGCTTTTGAAGGAGCTGAATAACTCGAAGGTGCTGTTTTCTGTGGTTGGGGGGCTTTTGAGGATTGCGCTCGGGCTGCTATGCTTGTTAGGGTCGACTGACACTTCTCTTGCTGTTGTTTAAATTTATTCAAGCTTTCCTGCAACGACATCTGGGAAATCCACACAAACTCAATTAACAGAAAACTATGGGAAAAACAAACCATAAGCATCTTAACAGAATGAAGATTTTCATTTTCCAATTCTATGCTTCCAAGAAAATAACAACACTGTTATCCATTGGGTATACAATGACAAAATAAGCAGAAGGAATATCAATCATCTCAACTTTTGTTATCAAAAGCGAGCTCCGAGCTGTTTTGCATCACATAGGACAGTCACAGCATAATAAGCCTCCAAATCCACCAATCCTTGACAATATCAGAAAGCTAAATTTGTTTCAGCTACATCATATAAATCTAAACAGCTCCTTACAACAAAAAGAGAGAAATTTTCCGTCAATTTTGATACGAGCCCTACGAGATTCAGAGCCTGGATTCCATTAGAAGATGGGTTTCCCATATTTAATTGATTCAGAACATTGGAAAAGCACTATCAAGAGAAAAGTGCTGTCCTTGTAGCATTGTTCCTCAAATCTCAGATTAAATTCCGAAATAAGAGGGTGGAATTCTAGGATAAAGGATCAATGGCGGCGATAGATCTGTTGCGAACCGAAAGAAACCTCTTCTCCTTCTCCGTTCTCCTATGATTCTCCGCCCTCCGCCATCCTCACCTAGAGGCAGAGGTGGACGATGGTGTTGGTGGTCGGCTGGGGGGTGAGACGTGGAAGAAGCAAGAACGAGAGAGAGAGAGAGAGAGAGAGAGAGAGATTACCTCTGTCGGAGAGAAGCGGCAGCCGAAAGGTCAAGGGAACGGATGGACGACGGAGCAGCGAGGAGATCGGAAGCTGAGAAAAAGAGCTCTCTCCCGTGCCCTAGTGGAAAAAAAATACAAGAGAGGGGAAGGAATCGCAGGACAGAGAAAGAGGAGGTGGGGGGAATTAAAAAAAAAAAAAAAAAGAAGAAAGGTCAGCCGACGGCGGAACGCAAATATATTAAATAAAAAAAAGGGAACTTCTTAGTGAGCGATCTTATAAAAGGTCGGTTCCCAGCCTCCCAATTTTTTTATTAACTTAAAAACTCCAGATTATAATAATAAAATGAAATGACTTTTCCTGAAAAATCTCTTAAAATTTGAAAAAGAAAAAAATTTATACAATAACTCTTTCTTCTTGTTTGGAATATGATTGGTTGAATCGGCTCCAATAATTTAGTAGAGTCGAACAATATATATATTATGCTTCCACTAAACATATTATTTTGTTAACCTTACCATGCTAAACGCATGATAAAAGTTTAGACACTATTATAATATTGTTCTATAGGTGGCCTTTGATCCAAAAGGGATGGGTTAGGATTACGCAGGTCACGGCTTGTGTCGCTCGAAGAGGGATGGGAGTGTTTTTTCATTAAAAAAAAAGCATGATGATAAAAAAAATAAAATTTTATATACAAATCTAATATTTTGAACCAATAATTAGTAGATTATATATTTTTTAAGTTCTTCAAATGTATATTAAGTTAAACAAATATTTTTAAATTATTTTTTTTATTTTTAAAAATAAAATAATATTTTTTATATGTTTTTTTACTATCATGTCTCTACCATTCACCTCTATCTCTATACTATATTATTTTTTCTATATTTCTTACATATCAAAACCACCCACTACTCTCTATCATCACTATGATTGCACCTACATCATCCACTATTGGTCTCACCACCACCCTCACCATATCTCATCACCATCAGTGCCACTATCCTCTACTACCATCAACCACTACACCCACCACCATTGCTATTACCGTACCTCTTTTAGTTACCACAATAATATTTGTGCTATCTACTACTACTACCACCATACTTTTAGTACTCTTATTATTGTTATACTTATGCCACCTACCATCGCCACCTCCTTCACACTACTCACCAACAATGCTATCACATCTACTATCATACCTCCATCACTTTCTCTACCATTATTTTACGACTCATTACAGCTACTATATTTATGTCAACAATCACTGTCATTTCTTTTACTATTACCATTACCACTTTGGCTATCACTAATGCAATGCATCCATCACTTATCACTTCTGTTACCTCTTTAATCATTCACCATCATACTTCTACTACCAACCATCCTTCACAATCTTTTTTTAATTTTTAAAATTTAAAATTTTTCTCATTTTCAATAAATAAATATATTTTTTAATAGAAAATAAAAACCATAAATAGAAATAAAAATTGAAGACGGAAAATAGAGATTAGGGATGACAATGGAGTGAAGCAAGGTCAACGACCCTAATCCCAATTTCCATCCCTGCTAAATAAAATAATCTTCATCCTTGCCCTTGAGGATTTTTTCATTCCTATGCCCACCCTGTGGAGAAAAATAAAACCCCATCCCTACTCCGTCTCCGTCTTGTCTATCCCTCATTTAATAACATATTTGATTTTTTTAGTAAACATTAAAGGGTATTTTTTTTAAACATGAGAATATATGAAGCGTACTCTATGGAACTTAAGGGCAAGCTCGAGCAGGATGGGGATATGCTTATACCGATATGCTTATCCATATTCCTACCTAATCTCCACTAGCAAAGATAAAAAATAATCTCTATCTTTGTCTTTAACTATGCAAAAGATGACATTCTTACTTCGAATGGAGTCAGTTGGGTGGATCCCACGTTATAAATTGAATTTGCCATCCTAAATATAAAAGGTTTTCTATAACTAAACATGCCTTTAGATTTGGCAAGAATTGTGCTTGAGATTGATTAGACAACTATTATAGTTGGGATCAACAATAACATGAAAAGCATTCACCCATGGCCCCGGCACCTCAAGAAGCTTCTTAAACCTATTTCCATCATGTCTCAACTCAACTTAACTCAACTTAACTAAGCCTTTTTCCAACTATATAAGGTCGACTACATGAATCTACTTCCTCCACTCTACTCTATTTAGGATTAAGTCGACACTTAAATTATAAATAGTTATATATTTCTTAGTTATTTCTGTCCATGTTAGTTTAGGTCTACCTCTATCTTCATCATTATTATGGACTGTTAAAAATCACTCTTTCTAATTGAAGCATTTAAAGGTCTTCATTGTATATGTCCAAACCACCGTAATTAGTTCTCTCATTTTATTTTTAATTTATGCTACTCCTATCATTTCTCGTATATGATTAGTTTTAATTCTATCTTTTAAATTTTTACCATATATCCATTTTATCATGCTTATTTTTGTTACACATAATTTATTCATATATTGTTTCAATATTGCCAACACTTTGTTGTATATGCTTAATTGGCCTAATAGCAGTTTTATAAATATTTTTTCAATGAGATGTATCGATCATACAATACTCTCGAAGTACTCCTCCACTTAATCCATCATACTTTAACTCTATAATTCACATCTTTATCTATTTTAATTTCTTACTGAATAATTGATCCTAAATATCTAATTTTTTTACTCCATAGTATCTCTTAACTTGCAATATTTAGTGTCTCTTCATTAGTATTTCTACTTCCACTAAAATTACCTTTCATGTATTCAGTTTTAGTTCTACTAATTTTGAAATCTTTAAATTCTAAAGCCTCTCTCTAAATCTCTAGCTTAGCATTTACTCCAGATTTAGTTTTATCAATCAACACTATATTGTCTGCAAATAACATACACCATAGGATATCATCTTAAATATGTTTGATTAATTCATCCATAATTATTTCCATCATGTCATACAAGCATATTTTTAGATAAGCATATCAAGCTCCAAATTTTTTGGTAAATCTTAATAATACTTTTGATGCGGAGAAAAATCATCACCACATCAATAAATATGTGTGGCAATAAAGGCTGAACTATAAGGCTGAAGTATAAAGCTGAAGTATAAAGCTGAACTATAAGGCTGAAGTATATGACCGAGCTATATGGCCGAACTATATGGCCATGCTATATGGCCGAACCATCTGGCCAAACTATCTAGCCGAACCATCTAGCCGAACCATCTTGCCGAACTACAGAGCCAAACCATCTGGCCGAGCTATCTCGTTGAACCATCTGGCCGAGCTATCTCGCCGAACCATCTGGCCGAGCTATCTCGCCGAACCATCTGATCGAGCTACAGAGCCGAACTATCTGGTCAAGCTATCTGGCCGAGCTATAGGGCCGAGCTATCTCATCGAAAGCCAAAGATCCTCCTCTTAGCTTGAGCATCATTGCCACCTCATAACATGCCGAATATTCTAGAGGAAGAACCGCTCTGATCACAGAAATCTCAAAGCAAACTTCCTTAAATGGAAACAGGAGCTAAATACAACCCTTTGACCATAATTAATGAAGTTTCAAACTCCTGATAAGGCTAATCAGCTACCAATCCCATAACTGGTGGGATTCTAATCGTATCAGCTCCTAACCTCCCAAAATATGCTCAGAAATTCAAGTAACTGACTCCATCTCGCAGCACATAAATACCAAGCCCCAAGACCCCTCAAGTATGAAAAAACTAACCCCAAAAAAACTCTAGCAGAGTTTATAGCTCTTGAGAGGCCATCCCCAAGAGATCCTTCTACTGAAGCCTTCTTCTCTCATCTGTTTGTTCAGAATCTCCACTGACTTGGGCATCAGAGGGTCTTCCGCAAGGACCACCCCCGTGATTCCTTCGTAAGGACTGCCTTGCAGGTTTACCCGGACGGGAGAGCGCCACCCGAATCCCAATGTGCACTACGCCCAAGCTGAAGAACAATTTTTGCACCAACAAATTGGCGCTAGAGGAAGGGCCTCAAGTCTCATTATACTTGAAATTAAGAAGATAAGGTTCCTGACAAGAAGGACGATTCCTCAATGGCCCAACCACAAGAGAGCAATTAATGATACTCTGGACCAAGCCACTTCTCAAAGGCCTGATCCGAAAAATTTTATGGCGCCCTTACAACCGTTACCAACCAAGGTTCCACTGCCGCTCATGGCCCCAATCACCCAGGGCCAATACACTGATTCAGCAAGGCCTTCATGCAGTTGGTGCAAGGGCTCTATGGAGTCCCTCTTTCGGCTGCACCTACTCAACACCTCCCGTAAATGTCAAGACTTTGATAAAGGAGTTATCCCCCGAGCATAGAATTTAGACAACCTCTGAGCATATTATCATAAACCCCATAGGAAATGATGATTACACTTGGATCGAAACCCCCCCCCCCAGTCAGCGTCGGCCTCAGTAAGTCGGTGTTGGCATCGGCCTATTAGCATCAACGTTGGCCTATCGGCGTCGGTCCGTCGGCCTTAGCCATCTTCCAGCCGGCCTCTCCCCACTCTCTCTCTCCCTTTCGACCTCTCTCTCTCAGATCCGACATCAAGGAAAAGAGAAAGGGAAGCTCTAGTTTCGTTTGCCATGGAGGCCTCCCCTCAGCTCCTCTGCTATGACATCATTACTTTCCTCATTGTGTTCAGATACCTCAAAGATATCATGTGTACTACATGAGTGGGGGTGCGTGCATGCACATGTCTCATCACCACTATGGCATCATTGCTTTTCTCACTGGGTTCAGATACCTCATAAAAGACCATGTGTACAACATGAGTGAGGATGCATGGGAGGAAGGTGGGATTGATGCAACATGAAGGACCTGACAACGTCATGCATAGTGTACTGAGGGACAAGCACGAGGACAGAGGGCATACGGAGAGATTTCACTTCCACCATACTCGTCCGACTTGGAGACCGCCTCGGATGTCGTCGGCAACACACAGGGTCTGTGCAGAAGGACAAGCTCTCCCCAGTGCTGACAGTAGACTCCAGCTTCATAGCGGGCCCTCAGAACACGTGCTCCTTCAGCATGATAATGAGGAGCCTGATTGTAGAGCCCATGTGAGGGCTCACGATGGTTGGAGGCCGAGGCAGATTCCAATTGGCTTGGGGGTGTGCCCAACTCTGGAGTCCTCGAGGAGCTCCCTTTATGTTGCTAGATGACTCCGTCGAGTCCAAGCTCCCGAAGGACTTCGCCGAGTCCATCGTCGGGGAGGCCAACTGCTTGCCCGAATTCAACTACGCTTCCAAGCTCTTTGGCCCGGCCAGCTCCATGCCTATGGACACCTCTGGCCTCCATCCTTGTCTTCCCTAACCATTCTGGCCTGCTCCGCCACCTCTGGACTCCATTCCGATGCCACTCTCAGCTACACCTACTCAGCAACTCCCTAAAATATTAAGACTTCAATAGAAGAGTCATTCCCCGGACATGGAACTCGAATAACCTTCGAGCATATTATCAGTTACACCCGATTAATAACCCACGGGTCCATTTCTCCGTACCTTGATAGGATCGAGCAACATTTTTCGTACCTTGGCAGGACCGAGTAAAAATTTCTTCGTACCTCGGTAGGGCCGAGCAACATTCTTCGTATCTTAACAGGGCCAAGTAAAAATTTCTTCATACCTTGGCAGGATCAAGTAAAAATTTCTTCGTACCTCGCAGGGCCGAGCAACATTCTCCGAACCTTGGCAGGGCTAAGTAAAAATTTCTCCATACCTTGGCAGGGCCAAGTAAAAATTTCTCTGTACCTTGGCAGGGCCGAGTAACATTCTTCGTACCTTGGCAGGACCAAGTAAAAATTTCTCCATACCTGGCAGGGCCAGGTAAAAATTTCTTCGTACCTTGAAAGGGTCGAGCAACATTCTCTGAACCTTGGCAGGGCCAAGTAAAAATTTCTCCATACCTTGGCAGGACCAAGTAAAAATTTCTCTATACCTCGGTAGAGCCGAGCAACATTCTTCGTACCTTGGCAGGGCCAAGTAAAAATTTCTCCATACCTTGACAGGGCCAAGTAAAAATTTCTCCATACCTTGGCAGGACCAAGCAACATTCTCCGTACCTTGGCAGGACCAAGTAAAAAAAATTTTGTATCTTAGCAGAGCCAAGTAAATATTTCTCTGTACCTCGGCAACGCCAAGCAATATTCTCCATACCTTGGCAAGATCAAGTAAAAGATCCTTCGAGCCTCGACATAGCCGATCGAAGCACCATTCTCCGTACCTTAGCAGGGCCAAGTAAAAGATCCTTCGGGCCTTGGCATAGCCGACTGGAGTAGCATTCTTCGTACCTTGGCAGGGCCAAGTAAAAGATCCTCCAGGCCTTGGCATATCCAACCAGAGCGGCATTTTTCGTACCTTGGCAGAGCCAAGTAAAAGATCCTTCGGGCCTCGGCATAGCCGACCAGAGCACCATTCTCTATACCTTAGCAGAGCCAAATAAAAGATCCTCTTGGCCTCCGCACAACCGACCGAAGCAGCATTCTCCATACCTTGGTAGGGCCAAATAAAAGATCCTTTGGGCCTTAGCATAGCCGACTAGAGCAGCATTATCCGTACCTTGGCAGGGCTAAGTAAAAGATCCTCCAGGCCTCAGCATAGCCAACCGGAGCAGCATTCTCCGTACCTTGGCAGGGCCAAGTAAAAGATCCTTTGGGCCTCGGCATAGCCAATCGGAGCAGCATTCTTCGTACCTTGGTAGGGCCAAGTAAAAATCCTCTGGGTCTCGACACAGCTGACCGGAGCAGCATTCTCCGTTCCTTGGCAGGGCCAAGTAAAAGATCCTTCGGGCTTCGGCACAGCCGATCAGAGCAGCTTTCTCCGTACCTTGGCAGGGCCAAGTAAAAGATCCTCCGGGCCTCGGCACAGCTAACCGAAGAAGCTTTCTCCATACCTTGGCAAGGCCAAGTAAAAGATCCTTCAAGCCTCGACATAGCCGACCGAAGCAACTTTCTTTGTACCTTGGCAGGGCCAAGTAAAAAATTCCTTCGGGCCTCGGCACAGCCGATTAGAGCAGCATTCTTCGTACCTTGGTAGGGCCAAGTAAAAGATCCTCTGGGCCTCGGCACAGTCAACTGGAGCAGCAATATTTCTTCGTACCTTGGCAGGACCAAGTAAAAACTTTACAGAATCAAGATTCATTGGCCCACGTGCCTTGATCTTTGATTTGGCCATGCCAGCCAGATGCCCTTCATCAAAATTTGAAGGGACTCTCCTCGTTCAGCGAAAAGAGAAATGATAGAATAATGGCTTGGCATTTATGAGGCCATCATGATGTGCCACCAATAAGAGTGAGCCATCATGCACTCTACTTCCTATGTCTAAACCTATACTTTGGACTAGGGAGTGGAGAGCATATGATGCGGAAAAAATCATCACCTCATCATTAAGTGTGCATAGCAACAAAGGCTGAACTATAAGGTTAAAGTATAAAGTTGAAGTATAAGGCTGAACTATAAGGCTGAAGTATAAAGCTGAACTATAAGGCTGAAGTATAAGGCCGAGCTATATGGCCGAGCTATATGACCGAACCATCTCGCCGAACCATCTCGCCAAACCATCTCATCAAACTATCTCGTCGAACCATCTAGCTGAGCTACAAAGCCGAACTATCTGGCCGAGCTATCTCGCCGAACCATCTGGCCAAGCTACAAAGCCGAACCATCTAGCCGAGCTATCTCGCCGAACCATCTGGCCAAACTACAGAGCCGAACTATCTGACCGAGCTATTTGGCCGAGCTACTGGGCTGAGCTATCTTGTCAAGAGCCAAAGATCCTCCTCTCAGCTTGAGCATCATTGTCACCTCATAACATGTCGAATATTCTGGAGGAAGAATCGCTCTGATCACAGAAATCTCGGAGCGAACTTCCTTAAACGTAAACAGGAGCCAAATACAACCCTATGACCACAATTAATGGAGTTTCAAACTCCTGATAAGGTTGATCAGCTACCAATCCCATAACTGATGGGATTCTAATCGTATCAGCTCCTAACCTTCCAAAACATGCCTAGAAATTTAAGTAACTGACTGCCATCTCGCAGCGCATAAATACCAAGCCCTAAGACTCCAGATATGAAAAAACTGACCCCAAAAAAACTCTAGCAGAGTTTATAGCTCTCGAAAGGCCATCCCAAGAGATTCTTCTACTGAAACCTTCTCTCATCTATTTGTTCAGAATCTTTACTGATTTGGGCATCAAGGGTCTTCCGCAAGGATCACCTCCTGTGATTCCTGCGTAAGGACTACTTTGCAGATCCATCCGAATAAAAGAGCGCTACTCGGATTCCAACATGTTCCATCTTCAAGCCAAAGAATGGATTTTTGCACCAACAACTTTCAACCATGAAAGTTTTCACATGACTTTTAGAGAAATATAGATACTGATGCAAAAGGAATTAGTTTCCCAAGGCTTTAAGCACCAGCTTGTATCAAATAATTTTATTAAAATACAATAAATAATTTATTAATTATGTAATCATTGATAATTAATGTATTTGACTAACCAGGTTTGGTAATGAAATATTATTCTTAATATCAAACCAATTAACTTATGATTGTTTTAAATTATAACATACACCAGATACAAGAAAAATGACTTATTATAACGAATTAATTCATCGCAATAAGTACAAAAGTCACCGTAATAAGTTATTACGATGATAAAAATTTCATCGTGATAAAATACAAAATCGTCGTAATAATTTGTTGTCGTAATTACTTATTACGGCGATGTATTTTCACCGTAATATCAATCTATTACGATGAAAATAAGTCGTCGTAATAAGTTTTTTTTTACTTTTTAAAAATAATAAAAACTTTTTAAAAAGTAAAGAAAAACTTATTACGGTAACTTATTTTCACCGTAATAGATTGATATTATGGTGAAAATAAGTCACAGTAATAAGTTTTTATTATTTTTAAAAAGTAAAGAAAAACATATTACGGCAACTTATTTTTGCCGTAATATATTGATATTACGGTGAAAATAAGTCACCGTTATAGGTTTTTATTATTTTTAAAATTTAACATATTTAGATCATATCATATACTGTAAGAAATAATAAATCCGTCTGTCAACAAGGTTTATAAAATAATGGGGAATAATTGCAATCATATGAATTACATCAGGCCCAGAAAGTACTGTAAAAAGCTTGGTGTCATGCACACAATCAGAAGCAACAACAGTTAAGGTGATAGGAAGCTAGGATGGTTTGGAACCATCAGAACCGGAGTAAATGAAAGTGGGCTTGGACTGGAATAATGCCTTGTGTATCGCGCGCTGAGTCCCTCACGCGCGCGGTGCAGAATTTCAACTAACTTCAAACTTCTGCAGAAGCTTCTAATGGAAGTATAAACTACACATAAAAGAACCAACTACATGTATCTACTATACTCTGGAAAACCATGGCAGAGCCACATAAGCAAATTCATCAGGACTGATAATGTAACTAATGATCAGAAGTTTGCACACTCATGCATGACCGGACAGGCAGATGGGAGTGACAGAACAGAAGCAGAACGGTGGTTGAGGAAAACAAAAGATTCGACTTGTGGGTGCTTATAAAATTCAGTGGATGACCTGTGAACTTCTAGTAAAATTAAAACATGACAAAATGGTGGATGCAACAGGGAAGAGTGAGTAACTAAATAAATGCAATAGGGAAGAAACAGTTGGGAAAAATTTGGCGCTTGTGTTGCAACGGAGAAAATTTTCGGTTGGGAAAAATTTAGCATTCCTTGAACAGCTTAAAGAAGACTAAAATCAACTGGAGAAAATTTTCAGTATCTCTCAACATATTCCTAACCTAACTATATTGCCAAGCTCAACCAAGGCAGAAAATAAAGAAAAGATGCATCAAAAGAGACATCAATAAACAGCTCCTGTTCTTCTTCCATCATCGTTTCTCTTTTCTCCCAAAAAATTGCAGACCCAAACCAAGATCTTAAAAAAACGAATTCCAAAACCCAAATCCAAGGGGCTGAAAGGTAACCAAAGAACCAAAAAAGGGCAAGCAAATTACCTGACCCTGAGCCTGCTGGTCGTCTTCACCTAGAGCCTTTCCCTCTCTTCCTTCCACTGGGAGGCGAACGAAGCTAAGACACCGGCGATGGACTCGGGTCGATGGGGTGAGGTGGATATGCTGGAAGAAGAAACTAGCGGCGGCTACCCCTTCTCCTCGCTTCGTTCCAAAGGAAGGCGAAGCCAAGACACTGTCACCGGCGATGGATTCGGGTCGACGAGGCGAGGAGGTGGATAGCTGGAGCCTGGGAGAAGGAACGAGCGGCGTAAATGAAGAGGATTGGGAGCTAGGGTTGAGCAGCGAATGGAATAAGGGGGCGTCGGGTCGGAGCTTAACTGGGTGTTTATTACGGCGAAATCAAATTTCGCCGTAATAAAACGATTTGTTAAATAAAAAAATAATAATAATATATTATGATAATTCATTATAATGAAAGTAATGTTCGTCTGTCTGTTATGGCAAATCAAAGTTTACCGTAATAAAATGATTTGTTAAATAAAATAAAATAAAATAATAATATATTGAGGTAAGATAAAAGTAGTTTTCATCATCTCTTTATTACGATGAAATCAAATTTCTTCGTAATAAAATTATTTGTTAAATGAAAAAATAAAATAATAATATGTTGAGGTAATCTGTTACGATGAAAGTAATTTTCATCGTATTAAATAAAAAAAATAAAATAATAATATATTGCGATAATATATTACGATGAAAGTAGTTTTTGTTGTAATAGGTCTCTTTATTACGGTGAAATCAAATTTCACCGTAATAAAATGATTTGTTAAATAAAAAAATAAAATAATAATATATTACGGTAACCTATTACGACGAAAGTAATTTTCGTCGTAATAGGTCTCTTTATTACGGCGAAATCAAATTTCATCGTAATAAAATGATTTGTTAAATAAAAAAAATAAAAAAAATAATATATTGTGGTAACCTATTATAACGAAAGTAATTTTCGTCGTAATAGGTTTCTCTATTATGGAAAAATTTAAAAAAAATAAAATAATAATATATTGCAGTAACCTATTACGATGAAAGTAATTTTCATCGTAATAGATCTCTCTATTATAGCAAAATCAAATTTTATCGTAATAAAATGATTTGTTAAATAAAAAATAAAAAAATAATATATTGCGGTAACCTATTACAATGAAAGTAATTTTCGTTGTAATAGGTCTCTCTATTACGACGAAATCAAATTTCACCGTAATAAAATGATTTATTAAATAAAAAAATAAAATAATAATATTATGGTAACCTATTACGACGAAAGTAATTTTCGTCGTAAGATGTCAGCGTCACAGTTCTCTACTCGACCAACTTAGCTAAGTTAGCTTTTTAATATAAAAATATATTTCTTATATAACATCTATTCTCTGAATGGATAAAAGACTAGTTGCGAAAAACATTCTAGCTCTCGAAACAAAGTATCATGCTTTCGAAACTCGTGTTTTTAGATTCGTGCTTTCGACTGAACCAGTGTTGATCTCCAGCGTACCTCATCTTCTTCCATTTGAGAGCCTCACCGGACGATGGCGGTAGGTGTCCCCTCTCACCCTCGTTGAGTAGATGAAGCCATGGACAGTCGGATGCCTGGGCATCGCGCATCGGTTAGCCGATTTGAATGGGTTTCTCCTTCACCTTCTCTGGTGGAAGTGGCAGAGCTAGAGGGAAAGTTTCCAGAGATTATCCAAATTCCCTCTGAGGCTTTGGATGTGGAAACTAGCAAATGAGAGAATTCGGCCATCCTTGTGCAGAGTATTAACCAGTGGGTTCCATCGGAAGCCATTATCAAGGAATTTCAGCGAGGTGGCATCTTCGGTGAGGTCGATGCAGTGTGGCTTGCCCACTGATGCTACATCTTCTGCTCCTGGAGCCAAGGATTTGGTGTTGGGAAGGTTATGGATCGCTAATGGCCAACCCATTGCAACGGATGACTGGAGACCAGAGTTCATCTTGTCGGCTAGCTCCATGGCATCTGCCCTGCTCTGGGCACGTCTACCTAGCTTGCCATTGAAATTTGGTCCGACGACATACTCCGACCTATCCTATCACCAGCAGGCCAATTCATCTTCTTAGATTCGGCCACCAAGGACAAAACCAGGGAGGATTTTCCCGAGCGTGCATACATGTCGACCTGTCACGGCCTCTCCAGCCCTGAGTTCATGTGAGAGGAAGATGTTCTCCCTTCTGGCAATAGTTTGCCTTCGAGCACTTGGAGGGGATTTTCTCCCAATGCAGATAACTGCATATCAATGGCCCCTGTGCGCCTCTGCCGGACCCTAAGACCTCCTCGGCTGGTGTCCAATTTGGTCCGTGGATGGTAGCGATTTGGCAGCGACGGACTCCCCAAGGCCAGGCTTTGGAGTTGAGGAGGAAGCCTCGGCCCAGGAATGTTCCTCGTTCGGGTATGGAGGAGGGTTGGCAAACTCCGGCGATGTTAGCTCGGCATCGCCTCCACATGGCCGGCCAGCCTTCGGTCTGTCCCATTACTGGATTGACTCCACTACGAGCCAGGAAGATGGTGGCAAATCAAGCTGCTAGAGGAGAGACTAAAAACAAAGAATGGCAGGCATTGTGTCTGAAACTGATACTCTGCCTGATATTCAAACTGATACTGTGCTTGATACTCCAACCGAGAAAAGAAGCTCTCAATTAGCTCTGAAAGTTATCTTCGAGACCGAGAACCCCTTCGCCCTTCTTGGCGCAGATAGATGGGCTAGTAGGCCTAAGACCTGCAAGGACACCTACCTTGGCCCATCAAAGAGGGCCAGGCCTGTGGAGTTGCTAGCTCAACGAGTTGCCTCCAAATCTAGAAAAGGGAAAGCGAAAGTGAACTCATCGGGATTAAAGATTATAGAAGACAACTTTACTTTCTCAGCATCTCTGGAATCATCTCAGGGACCAATCAGTCCAGCTTGCATAGGTCCAAGCTTACCCGCAGCAAGGATATGACCCCTACGGGGGAGAAGGATGCAGATTTTCAGTCAACTCAGCGGGAGGGACAACACCATGACTCGTTTCTAGCCTCAAAGTTGCCATTCTGGGGCAGGGCTGTAGTACATGGTTCTCGGTTCATGTGAACCAGGTTCAGGCTTAGTCCTGTGCAGTACAACCCTTCGCTCTCAGCGAAGCGCTTCGTATGCCCAGACCCTTAAACCGAAGCGTTGCGCGGGGGGATTAAATATGTGATGGGGGGGGACTCCCTCCATCATCCTGGCGTCCGTCTCCATCAGGTAATCCCTGGCTTCCAGAGAGAGAGAGAGAGAGAGAGAGAGAGAGAGAGAGAGAGAGAGAGAGCGTGAGAGACAGAGAGAGCGAGGGAGACAGAGAAGAAGAGCCGGCCGATCCCTTGGTTCAGGCCCGGCGGCGTGCTCGCCGCCTCGCCGGGCCTGAGCTTTGGCCGGCGACCCCGCCGGCGCCGGGGGAGGCGTCCGGCGGGGTGGTGGTGGAGAGAGAGAGAGAGAGGGCCAATTGGCCCTTCTCTCGCGCGGTGGCGGAAGCCGGACCTGGTTGGTTCGGGCCCGGCGGCGTGCTCGCCGCCTCGCCGGGCCCGAGCTTTGCCTGTCGCCTCCACCGGCACCGGGCGTGCGTCCGGTGGAGGTCCGGCCGGCCAAGGTGGCCGGCCGTGCCGCCGGCACAGTATCGTGCCGCGCGGATGTGAAGAAGAAAAGGGAGAAATTGGATGAGAGAAAGGGAGTTGGTGGCCGGCCGCGGCGGCGGCCGGCTCTGGCCGGCCACCGGCGGCCGGGCCGCCCTCAATTTGGCCGGCGGCGGCCCTGGCCGCCGGCTAAGTCCCCGTCCCCTGTTCGGTGAAACAGGGGATCGGGAGGGCTTGGGTTGAACCGGGCCGGCTGGGCCGGCCGGTTCAGGGCCTTTTGGGCCGTGCAGCATTGAGATTTGGGCTAGTTTTTGGGCCCCGTAACGGGCCGGGATTAGAAATAATTATATGGCTAGAATCTTGGTGAATTCTAGTTTCTTGGGGTATTTTTACTTCCCCAATTGGGTGTGTATAGTGGGAGATATTCGAGCCCAAAGTAGGGCCCGTGAACTAGTCTGGGTAGAAATTCTAAGGGTCATTTTAATATTCTTTTCTAATAAATTAATTGTGTAAAATGATCCTGTAGGTGCTCAGACATCTGACTAGCTGATATATACCTGTTGGATTGCGTACTGAGGTAAGTAAGCCAGTTATCAGTATTTAATAAATTATTCATTATATGAATATTTAAATTGTGAATTGTGACATGAAGAATTGTTATGGATATTGGCTAAATTGTAAGTAGATGAATATTATGAATACATGGTTGTTTATGTGCTATGATTTCATATGTGGATGCTATGCATGAGAGATGCAGTTATTATGACATTGATGTGATATATTACATGCAATTGTTCAGTAAGTATAATCCACTGTTTATGCAATATAGAGATGTTATTGATATGTTTGTGCATGATGTGAGGTACTGTTATGTGTCGCGCGGTTCTCCTTTATCATGTCATACCACACACACATCTAGAGGACGTGTTCTGATGTTTATGCCACACACACATCTAGAGGATGTGTTCTGATGATTTATGCCACCTACACGTCTAGAGGACGTGTTCTGCTTGTTTATGCCATTCACACGTCTAGAGGATGTGTTCTGCTTGGGTTCGAGATGGCATCACGCATCTAGAGGATGTGTTCTGAGTTCTATGAGGTGGCATCACACATCTAGAGGATGTGTTCTGCTTGGTTCGAGGTGGCATCACACATATAGAGTATGTGTTCTGGTGGATTATGATATGGCGTGACCCTGGTATCTGGACCCTTTCAGTAGGGGGATGCTTGTTGGTACACTATTGAGATATTGCAGGGCCGTGGGTCACATTTACAGTTACCATTGAGAGTATAAACAGTGGGTTTACTTACATTGCATGTTTGAGTATTTGTGGAATGTTTAAGCATGCAAATCATTTATATGCTTATGATTGTTATGCTATGATTTGACTGTATAACGTGGCTTACTTATTGAGTGTAAGCTCATAAAAATCTTACAATGTTTTTGTCAGAGCCACGAGATTGAAGATGGATGGTTGGGGTGATGGATCTTCTATTAAATAAAACAAGACCCATTATTTTGTTGTAACCCCAGTATTACTTATGTGTAGGGCTTGATGCCCAAACTTTATTATTGTGGTGTGTAAGGGTTTGTAACCCAAAACTTTTAGTATTCAGTGATGAATTTGGCTTGTTATATATAATGGTGTTATATGTTAAAAATTTTGTGACGCCTTGCGTGCCCGGCACGCGGCGGGTTGTCACCCTAGCCCGATATTTGGGTCTGGGGCGTGACAGCTTTAGTGGTATCAGAGCCTGGTTATGACCCTAGGGACACAGACATATTGACATGATAACACGTAGAGAACATATTTTGATGACATTATACTTAGAGACACCTGACACTTTATGATGATATTAACCACATCTAATTTAACAGGAAATAGTTATGGCTCGCCGTACTAGGAGCCAACTGTATGAGGAGGACTCTCTGGCCGGTAATGCTGATCAGCCGGTGGGTCAAGGAACTACTGGAGGTATGGCCCCTGCCAACCCAGTAGGAACTGAGCACCAGCGATTCCAGTCGAGATGCTTCAAGCTCTCTCGGGTATGGCGCAGTCTATGCGGGACATGCAGCATCAGATCCAGCAGGCTTTGACCGCTCAGTCTGCACCCCCTTCTGCTCCGACTCAGCCTACCCTTCCTGTTCCGCAGTTGCAGCCAACCTTACCCACTCAATCAGCACCGCCGACCCAGTCTGCTTTATCTCAATCCTGGGTGGGGAACGGCCGCAGCTTTGCAGATTTCAAGAAGTTTGCCCCTGCTCCTTTCTCTGGTTCAAGCAACCCTATTGATGCTGAGAGATGGGTGCGAGATATGGAGAAGGCTTTTATGGCCCATGGTAGTCAGGAGATGGAGAGGATCAGATTTGCTACTTATCTTCTCCAAGGGGAGGCTTATGACTGGTGGTTAGTAGAGGAGCAGCGTCGGGGTGGTCAGACTATTTCTTGGGAACAGTTTAAGGAGGCATTCTTCGACAAGTACTTTCCCAGGAGTATGCAGAGGAGGATGGAATCAGAATTTCTTAAGTTGGAGCAAAGGAATCTTTCGGTGGCCCAATATGAAGCTGAATTCACCAGGTTGGCCCGTTTTGCTCCAAGTATAGTATCTAATGAAATGGCCAAGATCACCCGATTCACGGAGGGACTTCGACCCAGATGATGCAGGCGGTCAACGCATTTGAGCTTCACACTTACAGTGCCGTGGTAAATAAGGCCTTAGTAATTGAGAGAGATATGAATACGGTTCAGAGGGATTGGGAGCAGCAGAAGAAGAGGAAAGGGCATAATTCTAGCCAGCCCCCAGCTCATGCCAAGAAGAGAGGTGCACCTCAGGCCCCAGGAGGACAACCAAATAGAGAGGCTCGCTGCTATCGCTGTGGGAATTTCCACCCGGGGAGACCTTGCCGTGGAGTGTCTGGTGCCTGTTTCTCCTGTGGAAAGACTGGCCATAAGATAGCCACATGTCCCCTTCGACAGAACCAGCAGCCATCTTCCAGTCAAGGGGCGAATCAGCAGCAGCAGCAGCCACCGAGGACTCAGGGAAGGGTCTTCGCTCTCACTCAGCAGGATGCTGCCGCTTCTAATTCTGTGGTGACAGGTATATCAATATTTCACATCTAGCATTACATTCTTATCCTGTGCAATGCATTAATAATTAGTTAGGACATTATATTCTTATTGTTAAAATGAAATTTCATTTACGTCCAGGAATGATTAAGATAGGCAATGATTATGCTCAGACTCTAATTGATCCGGGTGCCACGCATTCGTTTATATCTGACACCTACCTTGGCAAGAATGCATCATTGACACCTGAACCTCTAGACCATGAGTTACACATTGCCTTTCCAAATGGTGATACTATGAAAGTTGATACTGTATGCAAATCCTGCTTGATTATCATTGAGGATAGGAAACTGAATGCCAATCTTATTGTCCTTCCACTGAAATTCGTTGATGTTATCCTTGGCATGGATTGGTTAGCTTCCTATCATGCTTCTGTAGACTGTTTCAGGAAGATCGTCAACTTCAAAATTCCTTGTCAGCCCGAATTTAGTTTTACTGGTGGCCAGAAACTTCTAGCCTCAGTGTTTATTTCGGCACTACAGGCTGAAAAGTATCTGAGGAGTGGTGGCCAAGGATTTCTTGCTGTTATTAATGATCTTCAAAAGAAAGAGGCCAAGTTGGAGGATATTCCTATAGTTAGAGAATTCCCTGATGTCTTTCTAGATGAATTATCGGAGTTGCCCCCTGACCGGGAGGTTGAGTTCTCCATTGATTTGATTCCTGGAACTGGACCTATATCCAAGGCCCCTTATCGTATGGCCCCGGCTGAGCTAAAAGAGTTGAAGGACCAATTACAGGAACTCCTAGATCGGGGATTTATCAGGCCTAGTGCTTCTCCTTGGGGTGCTCCAGTTCTATTTGTAAGAAGAAGGATGGCAGTCTTCGGCTATGCATTGATTACCGAGAAATCAACAAGGTGACAGTGCGAAATAAGTACCCTTTGCCGAGGATTGATGATTGTTTGACCAACTTCAAGGAGCCCGGGTATTCTCTAAGATTGATCTCAGGTCAGGTTATCATCAGCTTAAAGTCAAGGATGGGGATGTGCCTAAGACAGCTTTCAGATCTAGATATGGCCATTATGAGTTTTTGGTGATGCCGTTTGGGTTGACCAATGCCCCGGCAGCGTTCATGGATTTGATGAACAGAATATTTAGGCCATACTTGGATCAGTTTGTGGTTGTATTTATTGATGATATTTTGATCTATTCTAAGAGTCTCAGGGAGCATGAGGATCACTTGAGGATTGTGCTTCAGACTCTTCGGGAGAAGAAGCTTTATGCCAAGCTGTAGAAGTGTGAGTTTTGGTTGGACCAAGTAGCTTTCTTGGGTCACGTAATTTCTGCGGATGGCATTTCTGTGGACCCGAAGAAGATTGAAGCTATTACTAGCTGGAGCCGACCTTCCAATGTGGCTGAAGTCAGAAGCTTCTTGGGGCTAGCCGGGTATTATCAAAAATTTATGGAAGACTTCTCTCGCATCGCTCTACCCCTAACTCGTTTAACCCAGAAACGAGTGAAGTTTGACTGGTCAGAGGAGTGTGAGGAAAGTTTTCAGGAGTTAAAGCAGTGTTTGGTGTCAGCTCTCATCCTTGTTCTTCCGACAGGATCTGAGGTTTTACACTTTATACTGATGCCTCTCGGAAAGGATTGGGATGTGTCCTAATGCAGAATGGAAAGGTGATAGCCTATGCTTCCAGACAGCTGAAGCCTTATGAGCAAAACTATCCTACTCATGATCTGGAATTAGCTGCAGTGGTTTTTGCTTTGAAGATTTGGCGGCATTATCTCTATGGGGTGTCGTGTGATGTGTATACAGACCATAAGAGTCTAAAATATATCTTCACATAGAAGGAGCTCAATTTGAGGCAGAGGAGGTGGTTGGAACTTCTGAAGGACTATGATCTGAATCTACATTATCATCCAGGGAAGGCTAATGTTGTGGCTGATGCTTTGAGTAGGAAGACCTCTTCTGAGTTAGCTGCTATGCTTACCTCCCAGCCTCACATCCTGAAGGACCTCGAGAGGTGGGAGATTGGACTAAGAGTACAGCAGTCTGATGGACTTGTTGCTGCACTTATTCTTCAGCCGACTCTTGTTGACAGAATTAAGTCCTCCCAGATGGAAGATCCAGATCTTCAAAGAATTAAAGTTGCAGTTCAGTCGGGAGATCAGAATGGATTTTATGTAATGGATGATGGATCCCTGAGATTTGAAGGCAGACTTTATGTACCTAGCAATGAGGAGTTGAAAGTCGAGATTTTGAGGGAGGCACACTACTCTCCCTATACTGTGCATCCTGGTGGTACTAAAATGTATAGAGACTTAAAGGAGAATTTTTGGTGGAAAGGATGAAGAGGGATATTGCTCAGTTTGTGGCCAAGTGCTTAGTATGCCAGCGGGTGAAGGCCGAGCATCAAAAACCTACGGGACCTATTCAATCTTTGATGATTCCTCAGTGGAAATGGGAAAAGATTACTATGGACTTTGTGACTGGTCTGCCCAAAACTCCCAGGAGTAATGATGCTGTTTGGGTTATTGTGGATAGACTGACAAAGTCAGCTCATTTCCTACCTTTCAGAGTTGGAGTCTCGAGTGACAGATTGGCTAGCTTGTATTTGGAGCAGATTGTGAGACTCCATGGTGTTCCTGTCTCTATTATATCTGACCGGGATACCAGATTTGTATCACAGTTTTGGAAGAGTCTTCATAAAGCCTTGGGGACCAAATTGAACTTCAGTACAGCTTATCATCCCCAGTTTGACGGGCAGTCAGAGAGGACCATACATATTCTAAAAGATATATTGCGCACCTGTGTAATGGACTTAGGTGGGGCTTGGGATAACCACTTATCTTTGGTGGAGTTTGCTTATAACAATAGTTATCAAGCCAGTATCCAGATGGCCCCATTTAAGGCTTTGTATGGTAGAAGGTGCAGATCTCCTTTATGTTGGGATGACGTAGGGGAAAGGAAATTGCTAGGCCTGAGCTGATCCAGCAGACAGTTGACAAGGTGCATTTGATCAGGGAGCATCTTCGTACAGCTCATAGCAGGCAGAAGAGTTATGCTGACGTCAGAAGGAGAGAGTTAGAATTTTAGGTTGGGGACCATGTTTTCTTAAGGGTATCACCAACCAAGGATGTGATGAGATTCGGGGTTAGAGGAAAGCTTAGTCCACGCTATATTGGACCTTTTGAGATCTTGAGCAGAGTTGGGGAGGTTGCATACAACTTAGCACTGCCTCCGATCTTATCTGGTGTTCATAATGTATTCCATGTATCTATGCTGAGGAAATATGTTTCAGACCCCAGTCATGTTATAGCTTATGAGCCTATTCAGTTGAGGAAGGATTTATCATATGAGGAACATCCTGTGCGTATCGTGGACCGCAAGGATCAGATTCTGAGGCGGCGTACCATCCCTTATGTCAAAGTTCAGTGGAATAATCACTCTGAGAGGGAGGCTACTTGGGAGCTGGAGGAAGAGATGAAATCGAAGTATCCACAATTATTTGAAGGTAATTTATCTATCTTAGATTGTTGACTTTTGAGATTTATAGTATACCAATTTTGAGGCCGAAATTTTTATAAGGAGGGGAGGATGTAGTACCCGGTTCCTGGTTCATGTGAACCAGGTTCAGGCTTAGTCCTGTGCAGTGCAACGCTTCGCTCTCAGCGAAGCGCTTCGTATGCCCAGACCCTTAAACCGAAGCGTTGCGCGGGGGGATTAAATATGTGATGGAGGGGGGGGACTCCCTCCATCATCCTGGCGTCCGTCTCCATCAGGTAATCCCCTGGCTTCCAGAGAGAGAGAGAGAAGAGAGAGAGAGAGAGAGCGCGTGAGAGATAGAGAGAGCGAGGGAGACAGAGAAGAATTTGAGTTGCCGGCCGATCCCTTGGTTCGGGCCGGCGGCGTGCTCGCTGCCTCGCCGGGCCTGAGCTTTGGCCTGTCGCCTCCACCGGCGCCGGGCGTGCGTCCGGTGGAGGTCCGGCCGGCCAAGGTGGCCGGCCGTGCCGCCGGCACAGTATCGTGCCGCGCGGATGTGTAAGAAGAAAAGGAAGAAATTGGGTGAGAGAAAGGGAGTTAGGTGGCCGGCCGCGGCCGCGGCCGGCTCTGGCCCGGCCACCGGTGGCCGGGCCGCCCTCAATTTGGCCGGCGGCGGCCCTGGCCGCCGGCTAAGTCCCCGTCCCCTGTTCGATGAAACAGGGGATCGGGAGGGCTTGGGTTGAACCGGGCCGGCTGGGCCGGCCGGTTCAGGGCCTTTTGGGCCTTGTAGCATTAAGATTTGGGGTTGGTTTTTGGGCCCCGTAACGGGTCGGGATTAGCAAAATAATTATATGGCTAGAATTTGGTAAATTCTAGTTTCATGGGGTATTTTTACTTCCCCAATTGGGTATGAATAGTAGGAGATATTCGAGCCCAAAGTAGGGCCCGTGAACTAGTCTGGGTAGAAATTCTAAGGATCATTTTAATATTCTTTTCTAATAAATTAATTGTGTAAAATGATCCTGTAGGTGTTCAGACATCTGACTAGCCGATATATACCTGTTGGATTGCGTACTGAGGTAAGTAAGCCAGTTATCAGTATTTAATAAATTATTCATTATATGAATTTAAATTGTGAATTGTGACATAAAGAATTGTTATGGATATTGGCTAAATTGTAAGTAGATGAATATTATGAACACATGGTTGTTTATGTGCTATATTTCATATGTGGATGCTATGCATGAGAGATGCAGTTATTATGACATTGATGTGATATATTACATGCAATTGTTCAGTAAGTATAATCCACTGTTTATGCAATATAGAGATGTTATTGATATGTTTGTGCATGATATGAGGTACTGTTATGTGTCACTGCGGTTCTCCTTTATCATGTCATACCACACACACGTCTAGAGGACGTGTTCTGCTTGTTTATGCCACACACACATCTAGAGGATGTGTTCTGATGATTTATGCCACCTACACGTCTAGAGGACGTGTTCTGCTTGTTTATGCCATTCACACGTCTTGAGGATGTGTTCTGCTTGGGTTCGAGATGGCATCACGCATCTAGAGGATGTGTTCTGAGTTCTATGAGGTGGCATCACACATCTAGAGGATGTGTTCTACTTGGTTCGAGGTGGCATCACACATATAGAGTATGTGTTCTGGTGGATTATGATATGGCGTGACCCTGGTATCTGGACCCTTTCAGTAGGGGGATGCTTGTTGGTACACTATTGAGATATTGCAGGGACGTGGGTCACATTTACAGTTACCATTGAGAGTATAAACAGTGGGTTTACTTACATTGCATGTTTGAGTATTTGTGGAATGTTTAAGCATGCAAATCATTTATATGCTTATAGATTGTTATGCTATGATTTGACTGTATAACGTGGCTTACTTATTGAGTGTAAGCTCATAAAAATCTTACAATGTTTTTGTCAGAGCCACGAGATTGAAGATGGATGGTTGGGGTGATGGATCTTCTATTAAATAAATCAAGACCCGTTATTTTGTTGTAACCCCAGTATTGCTTATGTGTAGGGCTTGATGCCCAAACTTTATTATTGTGGTGTGTAAGGGTTTGTAACCCAAAACTTTTAGTATTCAGTGATGAATTTGGCTTGATTATATATATAATGGTGTTATATGTTAAAAATTTTGTGACGCCTTGCGTGCCCGGCACGCGGCGGGTTGTCACCCTAGCCCGATATTTGGGTCTGGGGCGTGACAAGGGCCATGACATGCAAATCAAGGCCTCGTCCTCGTAGGTGATAGAGACTGATCAAGTCATGGAGACTAACCAACTGATGGACTGCAACAGTCGGAATCCTAAGGGTGGTACCTTGCTTACTGGCTGTCTTTCTAATGATGACATGGTGGATAATCAGGGTGGGGCCCAATCCCCTCCAAATATCAAATAAAGATATTTATTTGGAATGTTAGAGGAGCGCATAAATCTTCGTTTCGCTCCTCTTTTGAAAGACTTATGCAGATACATAAGTTTGATATGTGTGTTCTTATGGAAACTCGATTGTCGAGTGAGAGCTTTTCCCAATTTAGGAGGCAGGTATCCAGATCTTGGTCTTCTTATGCTGTGGAGTCTATGGGATTATTTGATGGTATTTTAGCTATTTGGCGCAATACTTCCATTCTAGTGGATGCCTTTTCATTGGTGCAATCAGCAGGTGGCCCTTGTTATTTCTGAGGGGACATCTGCCCTCTGGCACCTTTCTGGTGTTTATGCAAGTATTGACTTTTGAAAGAGGAGGGTCCTTTGGTTTGAGATTCACTCTCTTCTTGCTCAGAGAGTTCCTTCCCTTATTGCATGAGATTTCAATTGCATTTTGGGGGCCAATGAAAAGAGGGAGGGCAGATAGCCTGGTGGTTCAGTGGATATTTCGGAGTTCAGGACTTTCATCTCTT
The DNA here is from genome assembly GCA_900491605.1 of Calamus simplicifolius. Classification (NCBI taxonomy): domain Eukaryota; kingdom Viridiplantae; phylum Streptophyta; class Magnoliopsida; order Arecales; family Arecaceae; genus Calamus; species Calamus simplicifolius. Next base: position 740,025 of record UESW01004027.1, read on the forward strand.
TGCTGGTCTTCTTAATTTGGGATTCTTGGGCCTCTAATTCACTTGGTGCAATAACCATCATGGATCTGCGCGAGTCTGGAAGAGACTGGATAGTGCTATGGCCACGACCCAATGGCTTCAAAATCATCCATATACCATGTTACTCATCTACCACAAGCTTCTGACCACTGCCCCATCTTGATATCCATAGATGTTATCGCTCTGCAGCAGAAATTGTTTTGATTTAAGCAGTTCTGGACTTCCTATTTCTCTGCTTGGACCCTTATCTCTCAGGTCTGGCATATACCTGTGAGAGGTAGTGCTACTTATAGGCTCTCTAGGCGCCTTGAGCTTGCAAGGCATAGACTATCTAGATGGAACAGACCGGAGGTCGGGAACATAGTGAAGTAAGTAGAGCAAGTGAAAGCTGATATTACTATTCTCCAGACTAAGAAAGATCAGGAGGGCTGCCTTACTGATCATGATATCACATCTCTGCGAGCCAAGTTAGCTATTCACCACTCTCTCCTACAGCAGCAGGAAATTTTTGGAGGCAGAGGTCTTGGATACAGTGGATCCAAAATGGGGATCATAACACCAGATTTTTTCACCAGGCCACATTGAAGTGTTAAGCAGCTAACAGGATTCGGTGACTTGCTGATGAGATGGGGCATTATCGAAGGATATTCACATTATTAGGGATCAGCTATTCCACTTCTTTCAGTATAGGTGGTTGAAAAACATTGAAGATAGGCATCCGTCCTTCCAGTCTCGACTGTTAAGAAGGTCTCAGCACAGGAGAATGACATCCTGATCAGGCCGCTTACAGTGGATGAGATACGGATGGCTGTTTGGGATCTTGGGGCTGATAAGGCCCTAATGGGTTTCCATTTTTCTTCTTTTGTCATTATTGGAACATTGTGGGCCAGAATATTGTGCAGGCTATCCAGAGTGTTTTTCAATCTTAATCCATTCTCGAAGATTGGAATCGGACTTTCATTACTTTAGTGCCTAAGTGCTCTGATGCTTCTACCTTTCTTCACTATTGGCCCATCAGCCTATGCACCACCTTGTATAAGGTCTGTGCGTGTATCTTAGTCATCCGACTACAGAAAGTAATACCTCAACTTATTTCTGCTGAATAGGGTGCCTTTATCAGAGGAAGATGCATTACTGATAATATTCTCATTGCCCAGGAATTTATGCACGACCTCCAGAGATCCTCTCCTCGTCAGTGCCTCATGACTGTTAAGCTCGACATGGAGCGAGCTTATGATAGGGTGAGCTAGGCTTTTCTTCACCATACTCTTTATGAATTTGGGTTTGATGGCCTCTTTATAGATTGGATCATGGCCTGCATTCATAGGCCATCATTTTCTATTATTATCAATGGTAGCCCAACTGACTTCTTTCATTCTATTGTTGGGCTATGTTAGGGATGCCCCCTATCCCCATTCATGTTCATCCTTGCTACTGAGGATCTATCTTGTGCATTCTCTCTGGCTCAGGATGAGCTTCACATTGCCCCCTTCATAGCGGGCCCCCATAGTCCCGCGATCTCTCATCTTCTGTTTGCTGATGACTGCATATTCCTGAGCCAGGCTACTGTCCGTAATGCTGCGACCTTTGTCTTCATTATTCAACACTACTGTCAGGCCTCTTGCCAGAGAGTAAATCTACAGAAGTTCATGACTTGCTTTAGCCCAAAGACAACTGCTATAATTAGGGAGGGAGGCCATTCTTCAAACCTTAGGAATTACTGCTTAGTCTGACCAGATATCTTATCTGGGAATCCCGATCATGAGTAGGCAGCCACGATGCAGTGACTACAATGATCTAGAGCGTCGGGTTCGTGACTGTCTTGATGGCTGGCTGGTCACGGGACTATCCATGATGGTGAGGATTACCCTTCTTCACTCGGTTCTCACCTCTCTTTTTCTTTATCTTTTATCCAATGCTGCTGTCCCGAGTACTTGTTTGAGAAGAATAGGAGATGGTTTAGAGATTTTCTCTGGGCCGCCATGCAGGACGGCCACGGCATCCATCTGTTGGCATGGGATATTGTCTGCTTGCCAATTACAGAAGGTGGCCTTAGAATCTAGTCTCTCACAGTCAGAAGAGAGGCGCTAATTGCTAGGTACCCTACACGGTTCCTTCTTGATCCGCACTGTTTATGGAGCTTTTTTATACGGGCTAGATATGGGGGTTGGACTCTTTCTATGGATTTTTAGTCTTTCCATGGATATTCTTTCCTTTTGGAAGGAGGTTTGCCGGCATGCTCCGATAATTTGAACAACATCTCGTAGATGATTGGTGATGGATCCTCGGTAGATGTTGTTCAGGATACATGGATTGTTGAGCTCCCCCTCTCTCTGGCCTACTTTTATTAGTATGGATGTTCCTAGCAGTTTAAGAGTTGTTGATTTGATCTCTCAGGATCATACATCCTGGCACATCCCTATGGTGTCCCAATTTTTTGGGGAGGAGTTATCTCGCTAGATTCTATCTATTCCGCTCATACTGGGGCACACACTTGACACCAGATTATGAAAAAGATCATGTCTTTCGACTGCACCTACCAGGGACCTGATGAAGTTGTATAGGCTATAGCCTTAGTACATGATGGATGCTGCGTGGATCTGGAAGCTTGTGTAGGATTGTCTTCCCACTTGCTCCCTGCTTGCTAGTAGGGGAATGGCCATTCAGGCTACTTGCCCATTATGTGGACAGAAGGATGAGACCACTGATCATGCCATTTTTAGTTGTCTCAGAGCGAGATAAATCTGGCAGATGATGAGATACCACTCTAGGGAGGGGGTACTGATTCTTGGCAGATGGCTCTCTTTAGTGACATTCAGAGAAGAATCCGGCAGCAGAGTGCTCTTTGGGCTGGCACAGCCTATCAGATCTGGTTGTCGCAAAACCAGCTTATTTTCACTGAAGATTCTGTATCTTCCCAGAGGGTTGTAAGGAAAGTGATATCTTTATCTAAAGAATACACGCTCAATGATGTTGCTCTTGATTATGACAATTCTTACCACTGGGGCTCTTCTGCTTCCTCGGCAGCATTTCGGCATACGGTCTTTATATATCTTGGGAGCTGCCCCTCTAGGGTTTGTCAAAATCAATTTCGATGGGAGTGTTCGGAAAAGATATACTGGCTTAGCATTTATTATCCGTGGGATTGATGGAGCATTGTTGGCTGTGGGATGGCTTTGGTCTCCTAAACTCCTCAGTTCCTCTAGTTGAGCTTAATGCAGTGTGGGCTGGTATTTCGTATGCCACTCGGATCCTTCATACTCACTGTCTCTTCATTAAGGGGGACGCTATTACTGTTATCCGATGGCTACGGCAGGATCACTGTGATTATGTTCCAAGCAACCCCTTACTTCATGATATCTGGTCTACTCTTTGGGAGTTCACACAGCACAGATCTGCCATGTTTACCGAGAAGCTAATGCAGCAGTTGATTGGGTGGCGATCTCTGTGGCCTACTACTGAGGGCTTTAGATTTGGAAGCAGCAAGATCTCTGCTCTATTGTACTAAAGCAAATTTTATTTTTTAATATCTTAGAGTTAACTTGCACTAAACTAATGTAATTACCCATTTGTATTTAAAAAAAAAAAACTTGTTGCTGAAATGATTCCTCGAGCTGTGAAGTCCATGCATGCCCCGGTGGACTTACTGCAATATTATCTCCAATAAACGTGATTTGCCGAGGTTGAGTTTTTGGTCAAAACTTTTGACCTCAGAATAATGAGTGGCAATTAAATTAGGTTCTGACATCCTACCATTGGAGCCTTTTATGGCTGTAGAGCAACATGTGACCGTGAAGGAAATCCATTGTAGAAAGAAAGATCACTAAATTTACAGTGCTAGGGCTTGGTGCCAAAACAACATAATAGTTATGATTTGAAGAAAGTGTTTAGGATGGTGATTTTAATCTATAAAACATAAATTAATCCCATCTTACTGTAATTGAGGCAAAGATTTTCTATTTTTTGTAAGGATGGAGATGAAGATGTCCGGTCCTGTCTCACTCTGTTAGCTTTATACTCAAGTATAATACCTTAAAAATAATTTCATATTGAATGAAAATGAAATATGTTATATGCTTATAACTCAAGTTCGCTTGCTATCAATTAATTTTTATCCAATTTTTAGGCCATATAGTTTCGGTTCGTAACAGGTTAATTGAGCCAGCAAGTAGGCTTAGGGCATTATAAATGGCATGAGAGCTAACCCAGTATATGAAAGTTGATGGGCATGAAAAAAAAGCTACACCATAGGATGATGGTAAAGTAAAAGTTGGTGTACATAAGGAAAGGGCTACATCATGAAACGGTGGTAGAGTCCCACTATGGTGTGAAGCTATCCTTACAGCACCAATGATTCAGTTTGAGGTAAATACTATCTAGCTTGTAGCGTCGCAACAAGGACGCCGCATTGTAAGAGATTGTAATGCCCCAAAAGTAGTCTCACATCATATAGTTATAAAAAAGAAAATTGTTTTATGCTTATAACTCAAATTCACCAACTACTAATTAGCTTTCACTCGAGTTTTCGAGCCACGTTATTTCGATCCGCTAATGGATTAATTAGGCTAGTAGGTTGATTTAGGGTGTTATATTAAGTACTATAATACCATTATATTTTTTTATATATAAAACTCTTCTTATATATTATTTTAAAATTTTAATTATTTTAGTAATAATCGAATAAGAGCTAAAATTTTGGTGTCAAATAATTAATTTGAATTTATGCCTGAAAGATTGACCATGAAGGCTATTTATTTATTAAAAAGCTTGATAGAGAGGTGTAGGAAAAAGAAAAAAAAAACTTTATATGGTCTTTATTGATTTAGAGAAAGCATATGCTAGAGTACCTAAAAAAATAATATTGTGGGCTTTAGAAAAAAAATGAGTTATCAAAAGGAATTGATAAAAGATATACATGATAGAGCAATAACTATTATTAAAACAGCAATAGTAGAAACTAATGAGTTAGATTTACATCAATAATTTGTCTTAAGTCCGTATCTTTTTGTATTAGTTATGGATGAATTAATCAAATATATTCAAAATAATATTTCATGGTGTATGTTATTTGCATATGATATAGTGTTGATTGATGAAACTAAATATGGAGTAAATGTTAATCTAGAGATTTGGAGAGAGGCTTTAAAATCTAAAGGTTTTAAGATTAGTAGAAATAAAACTGAATACATGAAATGTAATTTTAGTGGCCGAGATTAGAAATACAAATGAAGAATAGTGAAGATTATAAGCCAAGAGATATCAAGGAGTAAAAAATTTAGGTATTTAGGATCAATTATCCAGCAAAAAGGTAAAATAAGTGAAGATGTGAATCATAGAGTTAAAGTAGAATGGAGTAAATGGATGAGTGTTTCGGAAGTATTGTATGATTGGCGCATCCCATTAAAATTGAAAGAAAAATTCTATAAAATCGTTATTAGGGTAACTATGCTATATGGAATAGAGTGTTGGGCAATATTGAAATAACATATGAATAAATTAAGTGTGACATAAATGTGTATGTTAAGATGCATGGATATGTAATAAAACTTTAAAAGATAGAATTAGATAAAATATATAAGAGAAATGATAGGAGTAGCCCTAACTGAAGATAAAATGAGAGAAAATTGATTATGGTGGTTTAGACATATACAAGTAAACCTTTAGATGCTTCAGTTAGAATGAGTGATATTTAACAATACATGGTAAGGATAAGGTAGAGGTAGACCTAAACTAATATAGGTAGAAATAATTAAAAAAGATATAACTATTTATAATTTGAATGCCGATTTGGTCTGAATAGAGCAGAGTGGAGGAAACAGATTTATGTAGCCAACCACATGTAGTTGGGAAAAAGGCTCAGATGAGTTGAATTGAGCTAGTAATAAGTATATATTTAAGAGATAAATGTTAAAATTATTAACATGTATGCTGATAAAAGCTTTTTAAGTATTATTAATTTTATAATTTTTACTAAAAATTCATATATGGCAATAGGGCCGTAGGGATGGAGAAAAAAAAATATTCATTTACACTAGGTAGATGGGGTTGAAACTGTTGTTTTAATAAAAATAAAGATAAGGATTGAAGTCTTCCCGCCTCCTTGCCAGGTCCTCATATTCTAATCCACATGCTCATCTTACCATTGAGGCATTGCTCACCGTGAGTATGATGCGAGCGCAATACGTGTCCAATAACCGAGCCTTTCTGGGCCGATGGCCCAGATAAAGGGTTTCGGCCGCACTCTTTGGCTTCAGCAGCATCAGTTGGGTTAGCTCACAACCTAACAAACTTTTGGCCCAGGCAAAGCAGCCCAAGAACAAGTGGGGTTAATTGAATGAAAAATCTTTGTGTACCGGAGGCGGTGTATCTGCCCACACTAGCCCCGGTGTAGCTCTCATCGCATGTCATAAGCTAGTCAAATTTATTTCGAACTAAGTTATTGATACTAAAAAAGTGACTTCACGCTATAGCAGAATTTTATCATCTAGATAGCCCTTTTTTTTGTACCCATCAATTTATGTAGAGTCAACTTCAAGCCCATCTACTAGCCTAATTAACTCAGACAAAAATTATATGATCTAAAAATTATAGTAAAAATTAATAGATAGTAAGCAGACCTAAGAGTTACAAGTACATAACCTTTTTTTTTTCCCGCATTATGAGACTATTTTTGGGATGCCATAAAATGTTGAAAAGATTGATGAAATCTTATGGAATCACCTTATCGTACTCGATAAACGGAAGCAGCGAAGCGTGTGGGTGGTTGGTTCCACCAAAAGATCCAACTTGAGCTCTCTAGTGGAATGAGGGTCCGACGAAATCATCTCCATGGTTGATTCCATTGGACAGAGAGCACTCAGACAAAATGCTTCTTATCTTTTTAGCTGTTTCTTTTGGTGGACGTTCTACTTCAAAGACAGCCTTTCCTTCACGGCTGAGCACGTTTCAATGATCGAAAGGAGGTCATTATCACTGTCTCCTGTCAGTTTCTACTCTATCCCAATTATTTCATAGCAACCAAGTTTCGTAGAAGACAAGGCCACTGGAACTGTGTAATTCAATACCAAAATGCCACCACTTTGAATCATGTGATGTATCATCATCTTAGCCATCCATTTCCACCATGGTCATTTAGTATTTTCGTTTCTTCTGTGACGAAGTATATGAAATACTAGTAACCAGTAACATATTGGCTCTGTTTTGCTTTGAAATGCACTAAATAAGGTTAGCATACTTGGATGGTGCTGGTAATTTGTTTGATGGTCGCATGGAAGTCTCTTCGCGATTACTTTGTTGCAACTGAAGTAGATGTTCATGATTCAGCTTAGACATCCAATGTTGAGGAAAACTTGATGATGGGAACTATGAACAACAGGGGTGGGGAGTAGAAAGAAAGACTCTGGTCCCACACATTATTGTTGGTTCTGAGGTCCATGAATGGCGAAAGTGGGAAACACATGCACAGTGCCATGCCACCAAGAGAGTCTGCTCCACAGTCCGTTCATGAGTCCTAAGCCCACTTTTCTCTTTCTCTTCTCTATCTGTCTCTCTCTCTTTTGTATAAGCGGATGATCATACAACGCGGGTACGAGTCAATTCAGATTGATCAGAATACAATCCAAGATCCTGATCATGATGAGCCACAGACGTTGCCATCCAGTCAGTCATCAAATTAGCTTCACGATAGGTATGGTAAATCTGAACCCTCTGGACCACCAAGTCATAAGCCCACTTTTCTCTTTCGAGATGGCCTTCTGGTTGGAAAAATGGCAGACGGCAAATGTTTCATTAAATATTTCTAATCGATCGATATCGATCGTGCAATTCATTGGTCTTATGGAAACCAGACATGATCGCTGTTGATTGCGATCGCGCTGCTCTCTGTCTGGTGTAATGGGTCATAATAATAATAATCGCCTCTTTTTCTCTGATCTCACGTATCTCCATCAAGATGGCAGGTAAATGGACCGACCACTAACTAGGCTTGTTGTTCTTCGATCGCCATGGATCTCTTTTAATGATGCTAAATAAATGCTACAGTGGTAGTTGGTGCTGCTGTTCGAGTTTATAGACGACTAGAGATGGGGAAAGAGAGAGATTAATTCGCTGCTAGAACCAGTGGCGGCAAGCAGGGTAGCTGGGGAAAGGAGGATAGCTAAGTAGGGCCCCATTGCACTGGAATATCTTTTCATTGGATCAACTAACAAGTACGAGTTGATAGCATCGTTCATCTCAAACCCATCAGCCCAACAATGAAATCAAATCTTCATCCATGTGGCCTCCTCTCAGCTTCATAATTTCATCGGGGGAAAAAGTAGCTCCAATGTCTATCTCAGTCAATAAATAGTTAATATAGATAGAAACCTAATTAATGGCAATGATCAAGCATTAAGTTAGCTATCCTTACCATGCTTCGATACGAAAAAGTTTATTTCTAAAGGAGTTAAAACATTTCTTTGCAATAAGATATACGCGGAAGATAACTTAGCAAAAAAAGATTTTTATAGGATGAAAAGACTACTAACTAAAGGAAGAACTCTGCTCGTCCATCAAAAGGAAGGAGATGCAATAATAACCAAGAGACCGTGCCTAAGGTTTTCATAAGATGTGGACTATATAGGAATAGTTAGAAGTCTATTGGTTACTTATTTATTAGATATCTATTTTAAAGGTCAATTCTAGAAGCTTTAGCAACTATAATTCAAGTAAATAATTACCTTTTAATATTTTTTTTAGCTCTGAATAGAATACACGAGGAAGAAATTAAATGCACGCTGTAGAAGGAAAAAAAAAAAAAAAAAACTAGGATTAACTTACCACGCATGGCATTCATGTGGTATATTTGGAATTGAAGAAATTCAAGAATATTTCTTTAAAAAAAATTCTTCTTCATCCTCCACCACATTTTGAAACCTTCTTTCGTCTGTTACTTCATTGCTTATTTGAAAGTTTTCTTCTGCATGGTTTAGTGCGAGAGGAGGCTCCCGGGCCGACACCTTGATCGCGTTGTAAAGGAATCCGGCATCCACTGGAAGTTGGCGTTGAAATGATAGGTGGGTGATGCGTCCCCTAATAAAAGAGCAATTTTAAAACCCCTTTGCTGAGGGAGACTTTGGGACGTTGACTTGTTACCTTGGTAAGAGGAGTGGTAATCTAATAAATCAATGGGCTCCATTCAAGTTTGCGGGGGAATCAAATGTGGCCTTGTGATTGGTTTGGAAAAAAAATATATATATATGGAGATGCGGGGTATCGATCCCCGTACCTCTCGCATGCTAAGCGAGCGCTCTACCATCTGAGCTACATCCCCTTGTGATGCAAGGTGCCAGTTTTTCAAATAATAAAATATATACTAAATATATCCCCACTAGTTTTTTTTGTAAACTAATTTATTTATGCTAATATTAACTTAAAGTATATTAAAACACTTTTAATTACGGCCAATGAAGCTCAATAACTTTTCTTACTAAATAATGATATGATACTAATGATGAATTTAATATCATCAATCTAAAGCGATTAACTCATCTTTTGTTTAAAGATAATTGTTGTTGAATTATTTGAAAATGTGATAATAAATAAGGTTTTTTTTTTTGGAAAGAATTAATTTTTTGGTGTAAAAGTGTGTTTTACATAAGTTTAAGTGGAGTAAGGGAAGCTCAAATGAATGAGGAGGATTATTATGTTTCGAATAAATAGGTCCTCAAATATAGATGATCAATTTTTTTCCTTTTTTTATGTTGCTGGGAAGACTATCAAGAAGTAATTTAACTGCTAAAAAAAGGTATCAATATAGTGTACGTGCTATCTAAAATTTTGCTTTTTATCTTTAGCCACATTGATTGATGGGATCTTCGAATTCTCATGTCTTGATCCTATATATTCAAAACAGTTTGGCCGTTTGTAATATCTAACCACACCTGTTGACCTAATTAACATATTAGCATATCAAATTCATATGGCCTTAAAAACTCAAGTTCAATTTAATTAATAGCAAGTAAACTTGAGTTATAAGCTCCTCAAGATCATCTATTAATCTTATAAGTCATCTATTAATCTTACAAGTATATTAATGGATCGGCACATATGATCTTAAAAACTCGAGTTTAAGTTAATTGATAGTAGATGAACTTAATTATAAACTTCTGAATTATTTTTATCCAATAAAAAAAATACTTTTTTAGCTTTCGGATGTTACACATTTTCTATGCCCACATGATGATCGGCCGAACTAACAAAGTCTTATAATTTTATAGATAATAAGGCAACAACATCATGACAGTGCTACCTTAGCATTGCTCGTGGGGGAGATGGTTCGATTTCCATCATTCTCAAAGACAGGACCCATGCATAGCGTTCGCGGCTCAACCAAGTAAAGCAGCAAAGCCTTCCCTTGAAGGCGGGTTAATTCATGTCCAGGTGCTAAAGCAACAGTGTTGCATGCATTAAAACTTTATAGTACATAGCCTACTGATATGGTTTTCATTCTTCCATGTAATTACTTCTATAACAATTTTAAGTTATTCTCTATATTGATTTTTTTTTAGGGGACAATTTAGTGCATATGAAAGGAATCTAAAAAATATATAACTTTCTTTCTTTATTTTTTTGTTTATATTTAATTTAAATATCAATTCATATGATATGTTCTTATTTACTTTGAATTCTTTAGTTTTGAATTTCTTCTCACTGAATCTATAGAATCAATTCGATGGAACTTTATATCAAATTAATTAATTGACCTAAAAAAATTTTATAGATGGTAATGCTTTTGGTTCCAAGCAATAGCTACGGTTGAGTTGAAAAAGTAAAGCTGCTCCAAAGTAATATAAAATGATAAGAAAGTCATCAAAGAAAGAACAATGCACTACTAGAGTTTGAAACACTTGAATCCTAAACTAAATGCAGTGTGCATGAAGACAAAAAACAGATAAAGAGAGATAATAAAGGGAAGGGAGATGCACGTGCGCTAAGTTCACGTATGATAGGCAGTGTCAAACATCGAAAGTTGGATGCAAATAATAATAATACATTCACTATTGGATGGAATAAAGAAGAAGGGGGCAAAAAAAAAAAAAAAGAGTACATGAGAAATAGATCGATAATCAACGCACACTACTTGGTTGTTTGGTGTCTCAGATCCATTTTCTTATCTACTGCTGCTCTACTTTTGGAGCTTTGAGATCAAAACAAAGTAAAGAAGGATAAAAGAAGAGAGGGCAATGCAGGGCAAGAGAGGGGTAAGAACTCTTTTTCCAGCTATGCCTCTCATTGTTCCTCGGGATCGCCCATTGTTCTTTATCTGCCTCTCCTACTTCTTTGTCACCCTTCCTCTTTCCTTTCCTTCTCTGCTCCCAAAATAGTATGCTTTAGTTTAAGAAAAGAAAGCCAGAGAGATCCGAGAGAGAAGGAGAGAGGCATCCTTTTCTATCGCTTCTTTATTCGGATAGATCTCTCTCTCTCTCTCTCTCTCCTGCCACTAAAGTTAGCTAGAGGAGATGGGTTCAGTTGAATTGGATTGAGAACACCCACTGGCCGAAGATGCTAGCATGAGACCAAGGAGTTAGGACTAGTGGTAGCACACGTGTGTCTCACCATGAAGGGGTAGGTCGAGGGAGGATATTCTTGGGTACATCATCTCCTTATCATCTACTCGTGTCGCATCCATACATCAATTTCTTGGTGCTTTGGTGCTTGAACCGTCGACACATTTGTTAACAAATTCAGCCTCAAACAATATAAGTTGAAGAGTTATCATCGTAGCAATGCTGATGTTTAAAATGTTAGGGAGGTGAATGAACCTAGGCTAGGCTTAATTATTGCTAGATTGTATGGGAGGGGTTATTCAAACTAACTTATGTTGAGCTTGACATTGATTTATCTACTAAGCTAGAAGGGTGTAGATCCTCTATGATATAAGCTTTATGGTGCAAGCTTTGCATTACAATGATTATTTTTATATTTTAAAAATAAAAAGTTTTAATTAAAAAAGAAAGTGTTCGATGGATAAACTATCATTTGACATTATAGATATTGATATATATATCAATACTGATATTTATATATTAGTTGATGATTGTGATAGTGTTATAAGATTTTGGAATTTAGTTTCCACCGATATTATCTTGATTGTGTTATATTTTTTTCATGTTGAGGTTTAGACGTCGTTATATACTCTTGTAGTTTGCTTTAAGCATATATGGCTGTGTTGCGACATACCTAAACTGAACTATGGATCAGGGTCACGATATAGGGTTACTTATGATTACACGAGCATTTTGGCTCGTCACGAGCATAAGCATGTTGCTTGTCGCAAATGTGAGTATTCAAAAATATTCCAAACAATTTGAATTTTAACCATTTTCTAGCATGACTCAGGAATAACTGCTATTGGGCTTTAAGGCCATAAAGAGTTAAGCTATCTTTATATGTTATTTCCTGAATAGCAGTACCAATAGGTTCCTTATGACAAATTTTAAAATAAGTAACATCTCAAATAATACTCTTATCAAATTAAGAGATGCCATTTATTTTGAAAATATATTCACTTTTAAGAACCTAAGCTCCAAATTAAGTCTCTTTTGATGCTCTCTTAGTTCCTAATTCTTTTGAATCTAGGTCCTATAATAGGACAAGAAAAAGAAAAAGATCTAACTCTAAAAGTGGACCTTTTAAAATTAGAAGAAATTCAAGAATAAGGAAGAAAAAAGACTTCAAAGTTATTCTTTTAAAAATAATTCAATCCTGCAAAATCAATCCTAAAACTTATTTATTCTACCCCTGATAGCAAATGTTTAGGATGTAAATGATATTTAAGAAGAACTTAGACCTAATGGTTCGGTAGAAAAATATAAGGCTAGATTAGTAGCCAAAGGGTATAACTAAAAGAAAAGGTTAAATTTTTTGATACCTATTCTTCTGTAGCTAGAATAACAATCCTTAAATCTTCTATTACCTTTGTTTTCATTCATAAGTTGATCCATCAAATAGATGTGAAGACTGCATTCCTTAGAGAGATCTACATAAAAATCTTCGTAGAATAGTTTGAAAGCTTTATTATTAAGGAACAAAAGAATAAGATTTGTAAACTTGTTAAGTCCCTATATGATTTTAAACAAGCTAAAAAATAATACATAAGAAATTTGATCAAATCATCCTATCCTTTGGATTCAAAATTAATAATTATGATAAATGTATCTATTTTAAGATCATCGGTGATGATTGTGTAATCTTTTACTTATATGTCAATGATATCCTAATCTTTGAATATTTCTTAATATTATTTCAAAAGTTAAAATTTTCTTCTATCTAAGTTTGATATAAAAGATTTAAATGAAGCATATATGATCCTAAGGATAAAATTCATCAAATCCCATGAAGGGATAGCATTCTTCCTTTCTTACTCTATAGAAAAATGATCAAGACATTCTATTATTCTAATCTTAAATCAATATCTACTCCACATGATTCTAGTTTTCACCTAAAGAAAAATTAAATGACTTAGTTGATGGTCAAAATATTATCAAATTATAAAATCCCTCTTGTATATAGCAAATAAGATAAGACCCGATATTGCCTATATTATAGAAAACTCAGTAGATATAATAAAATCTTAATCAATCTCGTTGGATAGCTTTAGAAATAGTATTTTGATATTTAAAGAGAATACTTAATCTCTCTTTGATGTTCACTAGATACCCTTAGATGGTTGAGGATTATATTGATAGCTAATTGGGTCACCATTTTTTTAATCTTAAATCAACCATCAAATATCTTTTTCTTCTCGATTGTGCTATTATTGCCCGAGAATCATCTAGGCAAACTATCATATCTAAAAGCACTATAGATAACATAAGAAAAATAATATTATCTTCTTGAAATTTGTCAAGCTGCAAGAATTTGGTAGATTAATTAACCAAGAGACTATAGAAGTGGGTGCTAAATCATCGAGAAAATGATGCTTAAGCCCATTATTTGGTCACTAGTAGTGGATATCCAACTTTTATGATTGAAGATCACGTAATAGAGGTTCAATGTAGTAAAAATAAAGCTAATTAAGTAATAGTGCACAATCTCCAGAGAAATTTTTCCTCCCATTCCTATAGTGAGATTCTTATAAAGTGATAAAATAAAACCATGTAAGATTGAATTATACTCTTAATTGATCCAAGGTAGATCATTTGTAGAGTATTAGTCCAAAATCTTGAAAGATTCACTTATGTAAGAATTATCATATTAGATCATGACTAAGGGTTTGGACTAATCCTAAAAATTTTAATAAAAAAATAAAATATTAAGCACAAGGCCTTTAATATGCATTAACCGTTTAATGCTAATTGATCTATACTATGTGTGTCATTGGTAGAAGTCGGAGTTAAAACCTAATTGAAGGTTTAATCTACTATAGTTTCTTATACAATTAAAATTAAGTGAGGTTCAAATCCACTGAACACCTCACCTGTCCTACAATTTATATTTTATTAATCTTACTAGTTTTTAAAAAATTTCAAACTTTTATGGGAGATTATTGACTATTTTCATATTTTAAAAATAAAAGCTTTTAAATTTAAAAAGGTTTTAAATTTAATAAAAAACACTTAATGGATGAGCGCTTCTATTCATCATCTGAGCATTTTGCACATGATCGCGTGAGTGTTTCGCTCATCACAAGCATGAACATTCAGTGCATGAGCATTCAAAAATACTCCAAATAATTTAAGTTTTAATTATTTTCTCATGTGACTTAGAAATAACGGCTATCGGGCCTTTAAGGCCATAAAGGGCTAAACTGTTGGAGGTATGGACTGAGCCTATAAATAAGTTTAGGTTGCAAGGACATAAGAAATCAAAAATCTATTTAGTACCCATATTATGATTTTCAATGGAAAAAATTGAGGTCCTATTAGAAAAAGATTAAAGGCTGGGTTCTTGGAGACCTTCTCAAGCAGAGCCTTATTTTTCTCTTTTTCTATTATTTTATTTTATTTTATTTTATTTTATTTTATTTTTGAGCAACTAAAGGTGTTATTAGGTTGGACCTTCAAATAATCATGCTTGTGGTAGAAGGTTCATATCGAGCTAGGTTATTGTATTTTGAGAACATATTACTTATAAGAAGGGACAAAAATAGTCTTTAGGACAGTGTTTAACATACCTTTCAGGCAAGATCAATATTATTTTAACTCTATATTTCTAGCAATTTCTAAGCATTTATTTCCAATAATATTGTGCATATTTAGATAGTAGCCATGTGTCATATTTCAAACATAAATTACTCTAATATACATGAAAAATAAAGAAGGATTTATTGAGCGATACAGGAATCATGGATGAAATATATTCATCCATCTTTGAAATAGAGGACGTAGCATCTATTTAAATATGAACGGTATCCTATAGTACAACTTTATATCGCAGAGAACCTCATTGCAAGCTGATAGAATGTCTATTCTTGAGTGAAGCTTGAGTCATCAAAATCACTTGATTTACTTGAAGTGAGGTTCAACTATATATGATATCACGATTCTATGTGGTTATATAGAAATAAAATATTAAACTCATCTTGGAACTATATTAAACCATTATAAAATTATGCAATACTATTATGTAGATTTTCTTTTTTAATTAGAAATTTAAATTGTGTATTATTATTCTTGCAATGGTTTGTATCGACTTTGAAATAGAAGATAGAAATAATGATATTATTTTAAAATTTAAATTTTAACAAGTCCATTTAGTATTTAAATATAACTAGACCATTTAGTATTTAAATATAACTATGCAAGGCAAACTTTATATATTATAAATAAACAATACGTGATATTTAAACATTGAATGGATTCTTGTTCTAGAAACAGTAACCTATATTAAAGCTATGAACAAAATATAAAATATTAATATAAAAAATAATGAGACAATACAGGCACGTGCATGCATACATGCATGTATAAAAATAAATATCCTAATATATTAAACTTAATTAGGCCAACCTAACTCACTTTGATGTTGGGGCCATGTGCTTCCATTTGATTAAACATAAAAGCTTGCATCCTTCACAGCTTACTTAAAATTAAGGAGAGAATGCAAGAGGAATTGACTTTATCTTTAGCCATTAGCTCTAGCTTGTTGTTTGAGCCCTCATTGACAAGTAGAAATGTGACATATATATGTTTTATCAAAAGCGGCTAGTTAGTGTTTAATTTAAGGAGTCCAACATTGAAATGTATGAACTTAAAGTCTTAAAAAGAGTTATTAATTTCATAGCATAAGAAGTGGGGACCTAGGGGTGATGAATTTTTTGTATGAATTTAGTTACACTATATATATATAAACCAATCTCCATATACATATATTTGCTCATCAAATAATATAAAATTTTAGGTCTCACATTCTTTTTTTAAAGAGGTGAATTATGATATAAAAGCTTCTCTCTCTCTCTCATATAAAATTATATAAATTTTGTTAGAGTACTTCCAAAGTGAGGATTTGTTCCATCTTGCTATCTAGCACACAATAGAGTGGAATGCAGTAAAGTTGTTCTCGATAAAAAGTGTTACACATTGCAAACCTAGCTTTTTCTTATTATAGTGTATCTTGAGTTTATATTGAAGAGTTTAAGAAAAGTGCCATCATAAGTTTGGCAAAATTATGAGCTATATATTGTTTATGAAAAAAGTGAATCAAACCAATGAAGCATCCACTATGCACACGCATGCATATGAATGAGTAAAAGCAACTTTATTCTTCAAGAATATATGATTATAGAAGTGTTCTAAGCGTTAATAAGCTATGACAAAGATAAAGTTGCATCACTAATTTGTATAAAATAATTTCATGATAGAACTTATTCAAGCGAGGGGACCAAATTCACTAATTTGTAAGCTCGTGAGCAGGTTAGGGAGATAGGTAGATGGAGAGATATACAACAAAAAGGACCATTTAAACAATCAGGCAACTACCCACCAAACATATATTGTAGTATTGTGAGTGTAGTGACTTCTGTTGTCCATCCCAATTCTAAAGGGCCATTAGTTCCCTGAGCTTAACCATCTTAGTTTCAATTCCAACTGGAACTCTACTTTATCCTTTGATTTGGGGTCTCTTTGCACTTGATACAGGGGAGAGGAATTTGTAAACCTTGATTCTCTTCTGTTCTACAGCACATGCATTTATGCCTATCAGCCTGACATCCATCAATGGTTGTATATATACTGAAAGGATGAGTGGTCCAAAAAACAATGAACCCACAAGCAAGCAATCAGCCATCTGCGCAAACCAATCCTAACCTCAACTTGGTGGTCTTCTTTTTCTTCCCCTCTGTTAACGTTTCCCCTTCCCTTTGGACCCTTCACCATAGCAGCTTTATTTACCTACAAAGAGAAGGATTCAGTTTCAGATTAAAGGTTTGCTAATGCTTCTCTGGAATCTTTTGTTTGCCTTCCTTTTAAGTATCTGAACTTCAGCTTCAATCCTACCTGAAATGCTGTGTGAGACCAATGTAGTATTCTTTGACTGCAAACTTGCAAATCATGAATCAAATCCAAATCAAATCAAGCTATCAACTTTTGGAGTCGTTTCCATTATTTTTCATGCATGCATCTTGCTTTGCTACATGTCAACGATGGGTGCACAAAGATTCCATTTTACATGGTGGCTTCGTCCTCGTGCTCAAGACTTCAAAATCCACTTGACGTGCTTGGCCGCCCCACCGTATGAAGCCGGAAACATTGAACATGGGGGCTTGATGTGTTCCCACCCACCACTTGCTCCACCACTGTAGTCAAAAAGTGATAGGGATCTTCCAAAGATCCGAAGTGGGCCTTTTGGGATAAGTTAAAGGGCCATGCAAAATGGAGATAACTCCAAATGACTCATGAAATCACTTTCAGACTTCATCAGTCTCTTTTAAGGCAAGTTGGACCCCTATCCTAAGAAGGAAAAAAAAAAAAAAACACCTTACTTTAATTAGTATCGGTCCACATTTACATAAGTGAATCTCATTGGCCAATCCAGACAACAATTTCTCATCCAACAAAATGACCAAGCATGAATCCAAGCCATGCATTCAGCTTACATACCTGGAGACTGATGGAAATCAAGCAATACTCTTTAGAAGTTTCAGTGCTCCAGATTCAATATTGCATCAATTGGAGCACTCAGTTTTGGCCTAATGGATTATGTGACTGCAGAGAGAGCTAATCAATTAATCTGCCACCAACTTTTGAATCTCTCCATTCTTGATTTCATCTAAAAGTCTATTCTGGAACTTGCTTCATGCCATTCATCATTCTCAACTTCGTTTTTTTTTTTTTTCAAAAAAAAAATAATATTAACAAGAATGACTCTCATTTCTCTGCAAATCCCTTAAGAGTAGGTCAGAGCAGATGTCAATGAAATGAGCTTCATTTTCTAATTAATGAAAGGACTTCATCCTCCACAGTTTCCTTCATCATCACAAGAAACAACAGCACATCCACAATTACTGTAGCAAGAGAGGCTCAATGGAATTATTAATAATCATCAAAATTGTTGTGCTGTGGAAAACCTTTTCTTAAGAATCATATTTATCTTTTTGAGCAATAAAAAAATTAGCATTTCTCAAAAGTCCTGCTGCTGCTGCTGCTGCTGCTGCGCCCGGATGGAAACTGCTGCTCTCCTTTTAAAAATAAATGGTTGAAAGAAGAAGAATAGGAGGCTCAACCATTTATTTCCACGCTTTTATGGACAAGAATTTGAAGTAACGTGGCGGTGAGAACGCAAGGGGAACAGAACGCACAGAACCCACTGGCTGTGCTTTTCTTTGTATAGCCTTTTTTTTTTTTTTCCTGTTGCTTTTTTTGATCTCACACATTCCTCTCCTGTGTCTCTCATTATTTATTAAATCCAGTGAGGACAGAGCATGCTTCCTCGGCTTCAGAAACTTCCCGAGCTCCAATTTAAAATCTCAGAGGACCACCCTACTCTCCAAAAGCCTAGAAAGAGAAGCCACGAGGGCAAATGATTAGTGCATCACCTACCATATTTCTCTGACCCGTCCAAGGCCTTGTCACCTTTTTGCCCCCATGGTGTGCTCCATTAAACTAGTCGTCGTCACACGCAAGCAAAAGCTTGCCACTAAATCAGCAGCACAGCAGCAGGCCATGCTTGCCTAATAACAGTTGCAAGCAACCAAAATGGACGCCTCCAACGCCACCACATATAACGAAGATTAAATAAGTAAAAGAGTTTGAGTGAAGCAATGGTTAATTTCACCAATCCTGCCACCAGATCTAAAAGTACTCGCCCATATCGAAGCTTGATATCACCAAGAACAGGAAATGAATGACTTTGATGATGGCACCGGTGGGAAGGAGGGAGGTAATAATGCGTTCTTTCCTGAGAAATATAAGATGCCTACTTCTCCTTCCTTTAAAGAGAGGAAGAAAATAGGATGGATACAAATACAATGGGTGTCATGTCTGCCTTAATAATTCACCATCTTTCATTATCTTTTTTTTTTTTTTTTTTT